>AFRD01000543.1:0-19921 GCA_000222875.2 Periglandula ipomoeae IasaF13
TGAGCCCCAAGCGACTCTTGCCTCCATGACAAAGGAACACTCGCCCTCGGTGTAAGTCATGGCAGTTTAGGTCGGATTTTAGGGCCAACGCAGCTACGAGATTGAACGCACTGGGTCGTTGCCAGCGCAATAAGCGCTAATGTGCCAAGCGGGTGGGCATCTGTAGCTGAGTGCTGGGAAAAACACATTTATCCCTGCAATTGTATGGCAGAACTCGTAATTTCGCAATAAGGGCTATTGCTGCAACCTAATGCGACCGCCTCAGGAGGCCACGCTGCCCCGGCGTCAAACACATCACTGCTTGCCTGGGCGTTGGCATGAGGTCTGCTCACTATCAAATCCTCTTTTTTCCCCAATTTTATTGGCTGACATTCATTCGTATTTGACAAGCGTGAATGACACTGGTCCACAGGGTTGACAGCACAATCTCATCTCCCCGGGTCCCATCGCCGCCTCCGTGTGCTGTTTTGTGCCCGGAATTCTCACGGGACCGTTAAGCAATCCCGCAAAAAAACTATGAGAGAGTTCACGAAGCTGTGCGTGCAACAGACTTGCCCAACCTACGCAATTCTTTCGGGCGATGTTAATCTCGGCGAGGCACCTCCCGATAGTCCCACGGCAACTTTGAGCCACAGTGATGCCGAAACAAAAATGTATTTTTAGCCTTCATCCACTGTGATGACAACTCTAATATGAGTTCAGAAGGAACTTGACTCAAGTCGAAGTTATGAAGACGGCGACATAAGGTTGGAGAAAATTGAACCTAGAGAACATCACGAGCTCATGTACGGGAAAGTAACACATAACATACCTGGCTCAATCAAAAGCAAAACTTGTTTCGAGACGCTGGTTCATGTCATGCGCGTGCAGGTGAAGATAAACAAAACAGAATATTGCGAGCGACTAGGATGAGGCTGCCGCCCTCCTGGCGCCCGGTAATCGTCCCCCTGACTTATTAGTTCTGGGCTTCAGCTGGGGGAATAAGGCTGTCAGTTTGCGATGGGTGCCACGTGTAAGCCAGGCCCGTTCCGCCAAAACTGCAAGGGGTCTCATTTCCCAGTCTTGGCTGCTCGCTTTCATTGGCAAATTCTCCTGGATGAGTGACCAGGTTTCGAAAGGATTTTTTCCACTTTCATTCCGGTAATCTGGGTGGTGGCCGGCAATCTCTGGCAGTGGCCACTACTAGCCTTTAAGCGCCAGGCAATTCTTGCCCCAGGCAATTCTTGCCCCAGGCAACTCTTGCGTCGAGATCTCCGTGCCACAACGCCATTGACTAGCATTACCTGTCGAGAACTGTTTATTCTGCCCTTTCCCATTCTATATGGCAGAGTCTTCCACCGACCCCTCTGGAGCCAACTGTACGCTGCGAGTTGTTTCGCATCGTCTGACAACACCTTGTCATCCCCGGCCCGGCGGCACGGACAGGCAGGCCGACATGCCTTATCCATCAAATAGACATGAGCGTAACTGCACACATGTACATTTTGTGTCGGCTGAAGTTCTTCACCGTTAGACTGGCCGCGGCAGTGTAGCTAAGCGCGAAATTAAAGCACCTTCACGTCATCACTGTATAAGTCATGAAGACAAGGTGGCTCCCGTACCAGAATGCTTGAATCACCTCGAGTGGATGACATTGCCGTTGCAATCTCCAGGTAGGGAGAGGAGCACGGACGCATGCGCTCATCCTGCAATAAAAAGGGGGAGAAGCAATGAAGTCGACAATATAGGACGGACAGGCAAGGCAGAACCCCTGGATGCAAGGCTGATTATCCTCCGGGATCTGGGGAGTTGACAAGTTGCGTCATAAGTCGACTTTGGAGTCCACCTTCTGTCGCGTAATCTTAATTTTTTTTTGTTCATTGTTTTGCGCCATACCCACCAACTCATGTTCGTAGTGTGGGTGAAGATTTTTTGTGAATGAAAGATGTGCTCGTTGCAGAAAAGAAAAGCAGTGACGGCTGACGCACATAAAAGCCTTCCCATACTCTGTCAGATCTCATCCGTCTCGCCACCAAGTTACAAACTCACACGCATTGCTCTTGTCTTTGAATCGTTTCGACTCTTACACCTTGAGTAGATGTTTCTTTCGGCCCGATAACCCTTGTTCAACCCCTACCACCAATATGGCTCCTGCTAGTCGGGAGCGGCAATCATGCACCCGGCAATCGGCTGCCTCAACTTCTCAGACTTTGATCCTTGCGTGAGTTCACTTTGACTCAAGTTAAATAACTCATGAAAATATACACTCGAGATTGCCTAACTGATAATTTGAAGCGCGCTCGGCTTAGATTTGGGCACAACTGCCACGAGGGCGAGTCTGGCATCGTTTGCCTCGCGAGGGCAAGTTCGGACGTGAACAGCCATCTATCGTTCCTCGGCCCGAAGCATCGAGGCGACATCGCCAGTTCGATCAAGCAGACTTTCCCTCGGCAGCTAACTTCTTTAATTTCGATCGACCTGCCAGACACTGCATTGAATATGTTCGCGACGACCCGAACCAGACGCCGGTCAAGATGTTTCCGTACATAGCGCGAATAATGGAAATGCGAAAAAGTCCCCATGTGGAACAGAACGTACGAAACGTACGGAACTGCCGTAAGAAGATTCCACAGATCGACCGCTTCCTTGTTCGTTTTGACGAGCTTAAAAGCGACAATTCAAGACGCCGGGTTCTTGCACATGCGCAGCACATCTTTCTGGCACATCTCGAGCAGATCCGATCGAGCAGTGAAGTTGTTGCCATGTCTCGAGGCTTGAGAATTACTAACTTGGCTGCTACAATTCCTCCTAACTGGGACGTGTGGACGCAGGATTTCTACATGTTGCGCCTCAGAAGGGTTTGGCACGATTTCGCAAAAGAGGATATTACTCTAGTTCATGAGTCGGAGGCCATTGGCCACTGGCTTCTGTGTTCCGACGCAAATACGAGCGACCTGAAACCTGAGGAACTGATACTGACAGATTTCGGTGGCCATACTCTGGTGAGTGATTGTCCAAAGCAACAGTCAAAGAGCGTATTGATCCTCTTTGGTTGCATGAACATATTGTTCACAATTTTCTGACTGTTCACTTCAGAGCTTTGATACCTTTGAGATCTTGCATCGTGGAGACGACTTTGCTTTCTTCACAACGAGAGATGGAAATTGTGCGATACCCTATTTTCCATGATCCCTATGCTGGTATGAAGTGGACGAGCTTACATGTAGTATCTAGGCATCCACGGCGGCTCCGAACTCCATTCCTCTTTCACCAAAGAGAAAATCCGACAAGATGTCGCCGATCGTAGCATTGACGTTGAGCCACATGAACAAGACTTTCTGTACGAATCATTGATGCACGACTATCGGCATAATTGGAGGAGCTCTATCAATGGAAGTGGATTCTACTTAGAGGGTCGCACCCATAACAAAGTGCCTCCAAAGCATATCCACGTCAGCTTCGACCACAGAATTTCAAGGAAGTTTTACGAAAGATGCTTCCTCAGGCCGCTTCAAGAGCTCTATTCTGTATTCGAGAGTGCTTCAAAGGGAACTCTGGTCATGCTCAGTGGTGGGAGCTTCTCGAATGCGCATGTGTATGACATGAAAAAGACGAAAGCTGCCCAAAAGGGGCTTAAATACCTTCATTGGACTGATTCAATCGCTGCCGACGGCCAACGGTGAGTAGCGCAGTGAAAATTATTGTACTACTCGTGCACTAAAGCTGACACGAGCGTCATCAGGTTGTCAACAGTGTCTGTTGGAGCAGCCATTGCATTGGTGAACACCCTGTCAATGAGGGAATTCATGAGCAACGCAGCCTTCGCAGTCGAAGTTCGGCCAGTACCCGGTGAGGTAGCGCCTACTATTTGGAACAGCTTAGGATCTCGAACGGTAAACATCAAGTTGAGCGGGCACCAAGGTGCGGATATCGTCATCACCTGCTGTCCCCTTGCACCCTATGGCGCTAAGGAAGTGCGCATCAGCACTACTTTCGAATTCCAGTCGCTTTCTAAAAATCGCAAAGGGAGCTACAAGATATTTTTGGATTACAAAGACAGAAACATTCGTACCGGAGCTCCCGACCGGCTCGTACTGACCATGATCAATAATGATTCAGGTCAGTTGGCGCGCAAGGAGGAGCTTGTGTGGCCAGTCTACTATGACCCAGGTGCACGAGTTTGCTTCATCGACCTTGAGAGCATTCCAAACAACGGGGGTCAGGATAATGAAGCGTTGAGATTAGTGCCTTCGGAGTTTGCAAACAAAAAAGGAACCAGGTCGCAGGAGAAATGGGAAAAGCAGCGTGGGAATCGCGGCGCAATCTTCTGGGAACTTCCAAATGACAAACCACTTCCCGTACCCACGATTGAGGAGCTCGAATTAGATGAGCCTACGCCTGGTCAACAGCTGGATGCGATTGAAGTATCCGATTCGGACTCAGACCCATCTTCCAGATCATCTGCATTGACAGCCAGAGAGTCACGTCCACGGCGTGGAAGCAGCAAGCGGGCCTTGCCAAGCAGAGCCAGTGAAGCTCCGAGAAAAATGAGAAAACAACCGATTCGAATGAGAAACCGCAAGTCCCTGTCGGTCCGTGGCAATGTGCATGCCGGTTCGTCTGACGCCAACCATAGCCTTGGTCTCAGACTCCAAAGGTCTCAGACTCCTCAAATCGAGCCTCCATTGACGGAAAATATAGCTGATACGCAAGCCAAGAAAAATGTCCGATTCGTCGTTCGTGGAGAGTCTATCTATTCTCCAGCTTTGGCCAGTCGAGCCAGCCAGAGCCAGGATATAGAACCGCATCATGCCGATTCCTTCAACCCCATCGCCGGCCCTAGCGCCGCGGATCAGCACGGAGCTCAAGCTTACGAACAGAGCACCTAGAGTGAAAGCGAAGTTATAGACAGTAGCCTTTTCTTTCAGGACAGTCTCACCTATGGCAGCGCGTAATCTGCAATTGAATCGACGAGTTTAAAGCGTCTTTGCAAGCCTTTCTGAGCAGCTGAGTCTAGCGAATCCTTGCTGGCTTGAAGCGATTGCAGAAGCTCAGGGGAGTCGTACCCCCAGTCTCGTGGAGTATATTTTCTTTTCTTTGTTTTTCTTCCTCAACAGATCTCACCTTTTCTGGTATTAACTTGTAATACTATCTGTATTATTTGTCTTTCCTGTTTCTTTTCTTTTCGACACATTCTTTTCGTTACTCAACCAAAACAAAACCGTCGGACTCGACGGAAAAAAAAAGTTTGCGTTGCTTGACGAATGAGATGATAGGAGGGTATATGCAACGAAATCACGATGTAATGGCAACGACCAGAAATGCGAGATACCCATGTATAAATACCGACAACAGATACCAAAAGCCACCGCGTGGACAGGTCTAGATGGATAGAATGGAGGTTATTGAGGCTGATTGCTTCTCTTGTTTATTACAGCTATGTACAGTATTTTGTTCATTTGTTCATTTGTTCTATTATCTTTGTGTACAATACTCTGCTTATTCGCACGCATGTATACATGAATCCTTTCGCCCCGTATCAACCACGGTGACACTTGTGCATGATGGTGAAGCACATGTTTCGTCATCAGCCAGAACTTCACCGGATGCAGAGCGGCTTGTTTGCCCACATGAGACTAAGATGGATCGGCGTGTAAAGTAGAACCAGGAAATGCACATCTATGTTCTGCTATAAATGGAAAACCTACATGGCTCTCATTCTATGTACAACCTCTATCATTATGAGCTCATTACCTACGGCCCTTCTTCACTTTTTTACTCCTCGGCTCATCATCGCCATCGCCCCTCCTCTTCTTGCGCCCCTCCTCCAAGAGCTGCTTCATACCTCCTGTGCCCTTGAACTTGGGGTTAGAAGGATCGATAGCGAATTCATGGCTGTCAAACACAGCCTTGAATCGATCGTCGCCCAGATCCATTGAGAAGTCCTCCTGAAGGCCACCTCTGTCTTCTTCTTGGCCCTTGCTCTTGCCATTCTTTTTATTCTTCTTCTTTTCTGCGCGCATAATTTCATTCATGTCAAAATGGTCCAGATGATCGACCTGGTTGTCATTTGCGTCCTCAGCCAAGACTTTCTTGAGTTGCGCCTTTTGGGCCGCAGACTCGGCTTCAGCGGCCTCGCGAGCTTCTCGTTTCTTGAGACGCTCCTCTTTGCGTATTGATGTCTTGGAGGGAGCGGCGGGGGCGTCTGTGGTGAAGAAGGGGTCATCGAAGCCTAGGTCGTCGCCCTCTGTGGCTCCAGTTGCAGCTTGCTCGGCGTCGTCCGCTTCAGTCAGGCCTCGTTTGGCCTTGGAAGCTTGTCGCTTCTTTTCCTTTCTCTTCTTCTCCTTGCGCTTGTACTTTTCGATTGTGGTTTCTTCCTTGTCGCCGTCCTTGGTCTTGGATTCGGACAGGGCGGGGGCGAATGTGATTTCCATGTCACCGACAGGGCCATCCTTGGATTTCTTGGGGAGAGGTTCGCTGGCCAGACCGAGGGCTTCTCTCATCTTTTGGCGAGCAAGCTCCTTTTTCGATAATTTTGGAGCATCGGCATCCCCTTCCTCGTTGTCAATGCCATCGGTCTCGCTCTCGTCATCCTCGCTATCGCTTGCCAAATATGCACGAAGGTCATTTTCCTCAATGTCGGCTCTGCTTCCGGTGAAAGCTCTATTGATGGACTCCTTGCGCGAAGCTTCCTCTGGATGCATGTCCCAGGTCAATTTGACCTTTGAGCTCTGCAGAGCGTTGGTGACGAACTCGACGGGCTTGTATGATTCAGGAACCTTGTCGCACTCATCGCGGGGTTCGTCATCAAAGGTAACGTCATCAGGAACAAACCTCAGATCGATGACGTTGGAGGAGGATTGATACTCGGTCCCATCGGTAGCTTCATAGATTTTCTGAGCGGCCTCAGGGCTCGAGCACACCATGACGGCGTAGTAGTAACGCAGGCGATCCAGTTGATAAGCCCTCAGCGCATCACTGTCAAAGTCTTGTTCATCGCCCTCTTGCATGAGTTCCTTCTTGATCTTTTCGTCTTCGCTGTCGCTACTGTCGTCGCTGTCGTTGTCGGAGTCCTTTTCGTTCTTAAAAAGAGCCTTGGGAGGACCCTCAAGCTCTTCTTGCTGCATGCGCTCTTTGCCAAACCCGCTAGGGTAGATTGAAATTTTGACAATGCGTTCACTGCTACCCTCGGTCAAGAAACTGGAGAAGAGTGCCATGAGGTCGGTCGACTTGACATGATCCCAATCCAAATTGACAACCGCGATTCGATTGGTCACTTCTCCAGTCTCAACATCAGCCTGCTCATCTTGCAAGCGCTGCATGTCGCCCTCGACGTCCAGCCCAACCCCGCCTTCTTCGTCCGAGTCGTCCTCATCTTCATCTGAGTCGGAGTCAGACTCGGAAGAAGAGAAGCCACCATGTCTAGCTGGATCATAGTCCTTTGGCCTGTCTTTATCATGAGCCTTCCGCAGCTCCTTTTGTACCACTTCGTCGTCATCAACCTCAACCTCCGCGTCATCGTCTTCGGGTTCGTCTTCATCCTTATCATCCTTGTCTTCGTCCTCTTCTTGATATAGTCTCTGGAGGGCTCTCTTTTTTGTATCAGACTTGATCTTTCGTCCATAGCGATCTACTTTGGCGGAAGCTGTGAAGTCCTCATCGTCGAGCATGCCAGCGAATCGCTTGTCGAGCTTGGTTTTTGTGTGCTTCTTCGAGGGAAGGCGAAACCGAGGATCGGTCTCAAAACTTGCAAATCGCTCATCTTTGATGCGTGAAGACGAAGCGCCGCTGCCTTTCTTTTGGTTCTTCATGTTGACAATGTTGAGGTTTCCCTACAATGGCTTGTCACGTAGGTGGAGGGGCAAGCTTGTGAAGCCATTCAAAAATTCTGGGCTGCAACTTTTTTGCCGGGCGGTGACAGTTCTGCCAATTCATCTGGGCGGTGTGTGCGAAACTTGTGCCCAGCCATTGTTTGGCCTACCCGGTACCCATTGTGGACTTCGTGCAACCAGGAGTCGATTTCGTCCCAGATCCTCCTTGCTTCCCACTTTTTGTCGCTGGATGGCACTCGTCCTGTCAGCATCTGCATCTCCGCTTGCTAAGCCGACAAAATTAGCTCATATGCATCAATATGATTCATACCGCACGCTGGGTCAGTCGTCTTAACATTCGGAGCCAATGTCAAGTGCGCGGAATCGGCCCTAAGTGTCGGCCGACACGAAGTTCGCCGCTCCAGGAACGCCGTAGACGCCAGCCCGAGCGACAACCGAGTTCTTGGCTGTCTTCTACCGGAGTCAGTACCGGTCAGCATGAACGAACTGTGCATAAGCCAGGGTTGTCCACAAGAGGCACGGCCCCCAAAAACCGAGCTAAAAAGAACGTGAAGACTCGGTCGATGCTCCGCCGTCGTCTCGGACTGGGATCCGACAGACGCTGACAGGCGGGTTTGTTTGCTTCGTTGGTGCAGACCCACCTCGTCCAGCTTAAATCGAACCTCTGACTCCATTCCATCGTCGTGGCATCGTCCCACTGGGATTCCCACATATACGGGGAGATAGGGCGACACGTCAAAAGTGGAATATTGTTAATGGGGATCGCGGGCGACCGGACACAAAGTCCTTCTCGGCAACGTACGGTAGTTCGAAGTCAGAGTACTGGAGCTGGAAATTACCGTGATATCATTGGCCTACTGCGGAGATTAGTGGAGGAAATTCCTACAATTTCTTTAATGCCGTCCTCCGAAAGGGAAGTCAAGAAATCCCGCCCAGCCAGTTGCCATGCCTCGGAAAGGATATGCCAAGGTACGGACTGGTTGCCAAACGTGCAAGTATGTGCCTTTCAGCCTGTTGACATCATCGCTGTGAAAATTGCCGACTTAGCGACTAACGCGATTCCCGGCTATTAGGATCCGCAGAGTCAAGTGTGACGAACAAAAGCCTGAATGTCACCGTTGCAAGAGCACTGGCCGAAAGTGCAGCGGATATCAGGCGCCGCCTGTCGGTAGCTACTCTTGGGAAGAGCTACTTCGCACACCACGCTTTTCCTGTCCCCCGCCGAGGCCAGCCCTATCGGCACTGCCAGGAGCCGACACTGCTGAACTACGAAACTTGTCACTTTCAGCATGTTGTTGCTCCCTCAGCATGTGGACTGTTAGATAGCGCCTTTTGGACCAGGGTCATACCCAGAGTGTCCTTCACTGAAGGGTCCGTGAGGCATGTCGTACTTGCATTGAGTTCCTTGTATGAGAACGCCAATCTCGTTTGCCTGGACCAGGAACCATACCTGAAGACCTAGACCAAGTCTGATGCCTTTGCAATCACATACTATAACATTGCTATAAGGCATCTGTCGTCGATGGATTCGTCTCGAATGTCAATTGAGACAGCCCTACTAGTCTGCATTTTATTTGTTGGCATCGAGTTCTTGCGCGGCAATGTTGAGAGCGCAGTCATGCATGTTATGCATGGGATAATTCTGATGAACAAGTCCGCGAGCCCTTTGATGTCGGACCTGGGAACTATCTTTTCACATCTGAGCCTCTTTCCACACTTCTTCCTGCTAGCAGACCTGACTGACTTTCCTTGTCTGGTGGACAGCAACATGACGTACGGTCCAGAACTTACCAGCATAGCACAAGCTCAAAGATCACTGGACGATTTAAATCTTAACATTGTGAAGCTGGTCAGACTCTCGCACCAAGTCAGAATAGGTATTTCAGCCGTTATGACATTATATGAGCTCGAAGTGCTTCGCCTTGAGCTTGATCGGCATCTCGACACGTGGTGGTCCGGCTTTAGAGCACTTCCTGATGGATGGGCATACTCATACGATGAGGATAGGAATCCAAATGCACCCATACTGGAGATCCGGTGGCTGCAGGCCAAGATGTGGACAAATACCAATTTTAACTGCAACGAGTTTGCGTGGGACCAATACATTACCCGGTTCCGGCGCATTGTGCAGATCAGTCGGCAGGTCCAGGCCACGGGAGTCTTGAAGCCAAGAGGCTGTCGCAAGTTCTCCTTTGCGATGGGGTTCTGCCCCATGCTATACTGGGTTGTTCACAAGTGCCGTGTGCTGCGGCTCCGAGTGGCTGCGTTGCAACTTATGCACGATCTGAGCTGGGAGCGGGAGACTACGTGGGACAGGGCAACACTGTACAGAACGGGAGTCAGAGTCATTGAGATTGAACACGGTATCACTTTGACACCGGAGAAGTTGAGGGAACTCGACGTGGAGAACCTCGACGAAGCAGGCTACGAGATCGATGTGCCAAAAGGAACGCATCGAGTGCGGAACTTCTTCGTCCAAACCTCGTGGGCCTTGTACACGCAGAGTGACGGACAGAAAGCTTATAGACGCAATGTATGGCTGGAAATGACTGCGCGTGGAGAAGAAGAAGGAGGCTACGGGCAGCATGTCTGGATCACCTGGAGCTGAGCTGAGATAAGGCAGACAATGCAGACATGCAGGTGTGAAGATCATTCAGGCAACATCGTGTTCCTTAGGGACGAGGCTCAAGTACACGAGGCGCGACAAGATGAAACCACGACGACCTGTGCATGCCCATTTGCGCACATACAATTAGACTGGCGCGACAGGACAACCTATATGGGCAGTGCACCTGGACGTCCGAAGATCTTAGGCAAACTGTGAAGCATCACCATTACCATCACCACCACACACCACCCTCACCACCCTGTAAGCAGCCACAACGCCTGGGTTCCGCCGTTTGCTGGCGATTCGAATCGCACCAAATCGCCAATTCCAGCCGCCGTTCGACCCGCCATTGGCTGCATCGCTCCCACCCTGCAGTCCCACGGCCCAGCCAATGACGAGGCGCGACAGCCAGCCCCTGCCACTGCCCCCGGTCGGCCGAACCCTGAACGGGTCATACCCAGCGCTGGTGTGGCGCCATGCCCCTTCGGGACCGCCTCGAGATGCGCCTCTCGTTCGCTGCGTCGAGGTCTGGGTCTAGTACTCGAGCATCGAGGTCCCGGAGCCAAGAAAACATCGCCTTGCCGGGCTTGGTCAGACGGGATCAGGCCGGGGGTCGATTTCTCGTTAAATTAGAACCAGATCGTAACGTATGTGGCTTTTGCTTTAAATAACCTCTGTATATACTCGTGGGGGTGGCATACTTAAATTCCGCTGGGGTCCATGTTTAACTCTACCGATCTGTGTTTGCCATTATCGATACCTGCTCGCCTTCTTTCACATCCTTTCATTACCACCCGTGACCAATTGAGGTTGATTGACTGGACTCAACATGTTCAGCGCTTGGAGGTACGACGCCGAGACGAACGAGGTCGAAGTGCCGCGGTTGTATGATGCTGCCAAGGGTCGGTCGAGCAAGATACAAGCTTGTAAGATGTGTCGAGAGAAGAAGGTATCGCTTCACACCTTTGTGCCCCTCCATTGTTTGTTCTTGACGTTGTTCTTGTTCCGCTACTTCCCCAATGTTCCGCAGACCATTCGTGCGACATCGTTTACCATTTCCAAGCTTTAATGCTCATCTATTCCCCCGTTCATCCTTTACACACTTGTCGTTATGTTCATTTCCCTCATCAAAACCAGATAAGCTAACCCCACCAAGACACGATGCACAGGCGACGGCCACAACCCCTGCGACAGATGCCAACGCAAGCACCTCTCCTGCGAATACGCCGAGTGCGCCGTGCGAAGGCGGCCGCGCCAAAAAGGATCCAATCACCACGGCGCCATCGTCAAGCCCTCCTGCTCCGCGAGACGAAGCAAATTGAGCAGCGGCGCCGAGTCGAGAATCGAGTACGACTATGGCGATACGTCTTCGGACAGAACGGCATCCCCGGAAGAAGACCAGGTGCTTGATTTTGAAATGGTTGATCCGTTAATGGGGGTTGACTTTGCGATTGATCCGCTTCTATGGCATGGGTACAGCGTTTCTGGGAATGCAAGGGAGAATGCGCAGAGTTCACAGGGGAGTACGAGTGGGAGCGCACAGAGTCTAGATGTTGATGTTGATGTTGATGTGAACGTGGCGAGTTTGATGGATGCAAATCACGTATTCGACAGTGTGTCCTTTCAGCATGTGTTTCATGGACATGGGGATCCGAACAGGTTACTTCCAGGGGAGCCGCTAGACTGGGCGCCCGTGTACCAATGATTGCGATAGAGGAACACAAGATTAATGATACACGAGGACATGAGAATTAGATTGTGATGGTATTAGCGTATATAGGGGCATTATGTAAATATATGTATGCAAAAGCGCAGGCGCTATGTTTTTTAACTGTCCAAAGTCAAATTACGCCTCCTCCCACTCATGAACAACATGTGTTTCGCCCAACGTCCCCTTCAGATCCTCCACAAGATCATCCACCGTCGCCAAGAAGGACAAGTACGCTGACACGGCAACGCAGTACTGTCTGTAGTCCTTGCTCTTGATGAGCTCGACGCTCAGCTCGGCCCTCTCGTGGTGGACGTACCACGTTACGAAGCAGCTTTCCACCATGGGAACGGGCAGTCGCTCCGGCAGGGGTGATCCGGTGCGCAGGGATGATTCGATAATGGTCAGCACGGACATGATGTTGCTGACGCTTCTATTTTCGGTCAGGCCAACGGTCTGGGCTAGGCGGTCCTGCAGGTGTTTGGGCAGAGTGGATGATAGGACGAGGAGTTTTCCTAGACACTGGTTCATGGCGTGGCAGTGTTCTTTTGTGCTGAAGAGGATCTTTTGATCGAATGGGGTAGTGCTGATTTCTACTTTGAGGAGGCTGATTGCCCCCGTGAGCTCCATGAGGCCTTCTGCTAGTTTGAAGGTGACTTGTTCTGCGGCTGCGGCGCCGCCCACGTTTTGTCCTTCGGGACGAGGGTGGTTCCATTGGGAGATGAGGAGTGCGTAGTGGTCGTTGAGGGAGCGGATGTGGTTTGCTAGGGTCTTGCAGACATAGCGGGTAGCGGAGGGTGGTTTCGGGAAGATCTGGACGATGAGGGCGGCGGCGAATCCTATGAGGACTGTGACGAGACGCTTCCAGAAGGCGACGTAGCCTACGCCGGGGAGACCGTATTGTACAATGTGGTGTTCGTCCCAGCTGAAGCCGATGATGAGCACAAATGTCGCTGCAGTCATGATGACAGCTTGTGCAAACGCCGGAGGCAGGTACAGTCGCCACCAGATGAGGATGACCGCGATGACACCCGTCGTGGCGCCGAGCTCATACGGGTTTCCATCGCCGCTGCCAGAGCCCGCATACCAGGCTACTAATGCCAATGCGCCTCCGAGGATCGTTCCGAGTCCTCGGGATACGAGGGAGAATGTAAAGTCCGCCATGTACATGAGCAAGCATGTCTGGGCCATGACGACGGCCCAGATGCCCTTCTCACGGTAGAAGAAGCCGGCTGTGGAAGGGAGCGAGGCTGGTATCGACACGGCAATGGTCACTACGACCATGCGCAAGGCATATATGCCGCCCGGGTTGAACAACCACTTGTACGTGCCGACGACTGCTCTTGTAAGAGGACCCTTTCGCTTTGGAGCCCGGGCGCCCTTGTTGCCCTTGCTTACGAGTCGCAGTCGTCTGTGTGTCTTCGGTTTGTGCCTTGACATCGTCAGGATCGGCTGCCGAGCCGGCTGAGGCGCCTGGTACCGGTGTAGCAATGTCACTGCTGGTGAGCCATGAAAAGGCGTACCGCAGACGGGTAGGAAGCCAGACGCGCTGCTCAGTTCGCAGTTCCAGAAGCTGGGCCATGTAATCGACGAGTTGTTCTGTGGTCTCGGCTATGTTCACGATGCACTCTTCGAGAACCATGGATAGAACAAGACCGTTGAGTGCGAGGGGACTGATGTTATTGCGATCTTTTAGAAGTCCTTGGTCGTCAAAAAGATCAGCGTGCGCTCCGACTACAGCTTCGTTAGTATTGGTCACAGAGGATTCTCGCGCTGCGTGCAGCTGCGTCTTCATTCCTTTGAGTTCCGATTTGAGGCTTTCCAGCCTGTTCTTAGAGCTTGAACTAAGATACCAGCGCGAGGTGTTGACAATGTGGATTGTTTCCGCAGCAAGCTTGATTGCTTGGGAATTGACTTGCAGAACGTCGGCAGTCGTATCGCGAAGGACCTCTAGAAGTCCGGAGCGTACAGAGCTGTGCTCGGGGCTCTTCAGTGCATCGGTGAGACCGGAAGTGAATTGAGGACTGTCGGTTTTTTCTTCCAGCTTTTCATCTTGAGGCTGCCGATCAGGCGTTGACTCTTCACTCGAGGTGTTGTTCAGCGCTGTTGATGCTGTCGCGGTGCCGAGCCTCTCTGCCCTTGTCGCTGCCGAGACTCGGGCGACGTGGAAATCCAGTAAGAAGAGGCCGGCAGCAACTGCATCGCGCACGCGTTCGTGAAGGCTCTTGACGTCCTCGGCATTCCATCTTCCTCGCGAGAAATCCAGAGGCAAGAAAGCTACGGAAGGCTCCATGGCTTTGAAGACACTGATGATGGCACCTTTCGAGGCCTGAAGGTCGCTGTCGTCTGCAGGCGCTTCGGCGTTGAAGAGTCGTCGAGTCGAATCGAGGGGCGCTTCCAGCAGGCGGATGACCTGTTCCATCTGCGACAACAGCACGTACGAGGTAGATTGTGGGAAAATGAGGACCGAGCATGCCACACCGAGCGCAACACCGATGGCACCAGGCTTCACTAGAACTTGAGCCAGCGTCGAGTTGAATTTTGTCAGAATCGGACCCGTCAGGAGGAAGACGTCAATGACGATTGTGCCGAAGATTTGCAGCAGAATGAGCTTGCCGTTGGCATAGCGCAGCCGGGCAAGGGCATAGATGAAGACGTTGCACATGACGTAGAAGATGGCAATGACACGAGCATCGAGAAGAAACCCATCGTAAATCAATTCAGTCGCGATGGCCGCCGCCGGTAGACCAGTCTGGTTGGCACGAATGGCAGCCTCTCTCTGAAGGGATTGGAGGAGACCCTGCATCTTGACATCTGATCGCACGGCAAACGCAGCCTTCATGGACAAGAGACCCCATGCCCAGGCCAGACACATGCCAAGGAGCAGCGATAGCGAAGCAAGGAGATAAATCATCAGTATGCCGGCGGGAGACACGATGTTACAGGACGAGCGAAGCGAAAAAGGTGGCGATGCCGATGTTCTGCAGCGACGGGTTGATCAACATGAGGATGGTGGCCACCCAGACGGCCACCCAGCAGCGAAAGGTGACCTTGAGGTCGTTGCGGTTGAAGTGATTCAGCCACCCGGGCAGGCGACGCTTCTTGGATCGCTGGTGGTCGGTCGCGGTGGCCATCTTGACCATGGAGTTGTCGGCCTCCATGACAGCGATGAGGGGGAGGCGATGCGCTCCGTGGCTGTGACGATGCTACTTCTGCATGTCCCCGTGGTGGTTAGCTGCGTCAAAGGCTGGAGTGGCTGTCGCAATTGACATGTGCGGCTGGCCTCTTGTTTATGTTTTGTTGTGGGTAACAAAGGTCTGCACATACCAGAGACGAGACGAGGTTTGAGTCGGTCGTGGTGGAGTCAAATCACAGTCGTCGAGCGATGAAGATTGCCGCGGGCCATGTCGGGTCCATCCAGCCTTGGACAGGCCGAAAGGCAGCAGGTGCAGGCTGGCGGATGGGAGATGGGGGAAGAGAAGAGGGAAATGGAAATAAAATAAAAGTGAATGAGGGTTGCGAGGCTTGAGACTTTTTAGCCGACCCGCGTAGGATTCGACACGATGCTACAGCCCATCTGGCCATTGGGTTCTTCTCAGTTAAGACCAGCGGTATCTCCGGTGCGAATCCTCTTGGCGAAAGGATTTACTGGCTTGAGCGAGGGGCTCATGGTGCTCCTGCACACGGCCACGGCTCATGCAGATTCCCGTCGCCTTGGTCAATTGATCAATCAGATCGTCGCCTCGGCAGATTTTCCCGCCGCCGCTTGCTTAAATTGTTTAGACTCCCCAATCAATGCCCTGGCAGCGCTCAGCGAAACTACCCGGTATTTGAGACGGGTCTTTACATTCATTGTCTATCCGCTTCACTGTGTCGTCGATCAAAATTGTAAAAGAGTATAAATTGAAGCCAAATCCTAGCGTATCTAATAGTAAGTTATACAATCATCGTTTTGAAGAGACTCTCCACCGCTGTCGCCTCGCAACCAACATCTACCCCTTTCCGCACGATTAATAATCTCTTCCATAGATGGGTTGGATTCAAGAAGCCTGGCACGCGCCATTGACACAGCTGTTGGGCTTCTGGCAGGGTGAGCTGGAGCTGCAAGACCAGCCCGTGCATCTAAATGTAGTATATTAGCACCCGAATCATACCAAGAACACCGTAAATACGACTCAAGATATCTCAAAGTCACTTACCCCCAGTTGCACGCCTTGTCGCTGCAGACACCGTCAGGGCTCAAACAAGTAAGACCGCTGTTGCAAACCGTCGTCTGCCCATCGCACTTTGCACCCAGAATTCCAGGGGCTGGGCCCGAAGACGATGCCTGGCAAGTACCGCTGACACAGGTGTTGGGCTTCTGGCATGGAGTGATGGAATCGCAGCTCCATCCTTGGCATCTGTTGTATTGAACCTTGTTAGTCAAAGGATCTACGGATCATATATGACTTCAACTCGAAAGAGATTCGACTCAAAATCTTTACTTACCCCCAGTTACAGGCCTGATTGCTGCACACTCCGTCGGGGCTCAAGCAAGTCAAGCCGCTGTTGCACACCGTGGTCTGGCCGTCGCATTTGGATCCAAGTGTTCCAGGAGTAGGGGACTGCGTAGAGACCGGAGTCGTTGTTGACGTCTTCAAAGTGGTAGATGGGGCAGCTTTGGTGGGACTTGCGGACGGCCAGCTGGCTCCGGGGGCAGTGTACTTGGAGTTGACTCTGCCTGTCAGCTCCCATTTGAGGGGGTAGATGACCTTGTTCTTGTCGCCGTTCGGGTTACCGTGGAGTGAAGAGAAGGCATCAACCATGATATCGATGGACGACGGCTTCTTCAGTAGACCGTCAGGTTAGCTTCGACGCAATACAAAAGCTGTGAGGCTGTGTAAAGGATAAACAACGAACCTTGATCCAGTTATCATCAAAAGCATCACCAATGTACAAGAGCATACTTCTTCCAGTAGAGGGGTCAGTCACATTGGCTTCGAGACCGCAATGAGTGCGACTTGACTGCTGCCACTGAGTAGGATTGCTGCTATAGGTTCCGCCTCCCATGGCTTTGAGGGACTGTGAAAAGAGCAACCCATTAGTGTCAAATTCTGTTTATTATCTCTGCATTTTCTTTTTCTTGTTGTAATAGATAATGCAAAACCAGTATGAGAATAGTAATGAGACATACCGGCGCAAAGATAGGGTCACTATTATAATACGTATAGCCACACCAGCTTTTACCATTAGTGGCGTCCTGGCCAGCCGAAGCTCTATACCAGGAGCCAATTCCAGTAGTCTGAGGCCCGGGGAAGAACCCTGCAGGGACTTAAACCGGGTAGATATCGGCCATGGCAGGCACAACCGCGAGTATGAGAAGCGAAAGCTTATCCATTGTCAAGTAGAATAGAGAGATAAGTATGCCTATCAACAAAGTTGGAGATGTCTAGGGAAGAAGTGCTCCTGATGATGCTTTGAATAGCCCATGAAAACTCTCGACGGGTAGAGGCAATAGTTTATATACAAAAATAAAGCTGAAGAAGACCACGATGTGGTCGAACTTCGAGTCGAAGGATTTCTGATGGCCATTCATGATAACCTCATGGCGGATATTCTACCACGCCTCGGGATGTGCCGAACCGGTCTAGTTTCTCACAGACAATTCAAACTATACGTGGAAAAACCTTAGTGCGTCGGATACGGCGAGTCGAGTTATCACAGTCGGAACGGACTTTTGTTTCTACTTGGACTCGCCACCCAGAGCACGATTCGTGAAGCAATCGCCCTTGTTGGGGAAGGTGTAAGTGACTTAACGTGGCGCTCCCGAGGCACTGCAACACTCCGTCTAGCTGGAGACGTTTCGTGTGCCAGTTGATTGGATACCAGCGCGTCGCACGATCCGGCAGGTAACCGCAGCAGTGGCCAGGCACGTTCTGTGGGCTTCCCAGCAAGGTGGTCCATGGCTTATCGTGGCTTTTCGAAGCGAGAACACGGTGCACATCTCTGGTTTTGGAAAGTCACAATACGGGAGCTAGCCTATACGACAAAAAACTAAGACGGGCATTCAGTCTGCCGGCACTTGTAAGACAAAAGTCTCCGCTTATACTCATTTGTACTAAATCGCCCCCCACGGTAAGCACCTAGCTCCAATCAAGACCCGTTTCTTATCCCCAGAATGTCCGCCGCTCGAACGCCCTTGACTTGCATCAGAGCAATTCTGGTGGCGTCCGCGCTGCATTGTGGGTTGTGCTCGAGCACCCGTACACGTGGAGGCTGCATGGTGTCCAGGCGGGTTCTTGACCATGGGCCCTTGCTGATGCCTCTCCTGGTAAGTGACCTATAGGATCTCGATTGTGATATTGACAAGACCGGAAAATAGCTTGACTTACTACAAGATCATGTTCGTGAGTAGTTCTATAACTGGGCTGACCAGCAATAGTCTCGGCGTTATGCAGGCCATCTGAATCCTTCCTGTACACTTTCCCCGTGTGGTGATGCCATCACCATGGCCAACTTTACGCTGTCGACGTCGACATTGAATTGAAACCCGTGATTGCCAATCGCAAAAATGCGATTCTTTGTTTTTTCTTCTTATTATTATTATAAACGGCCATTGCGGCCTGTCCATTCACGATCGGGGCTGACCGCGCCGAGCTTGTCAAACACAGAGTGCATACTGAAGGGGAGGCGAATTAAGCAGTAAGCAAGCCCATTCTTCGGGTTGCCAAGTGCTATAAGCAGAGTGTAGTGTAAAGGCACAAGCTAACACTTTTGACCTCGGAAAATTTAGCATAGCATCCCGTCTCCCCTCGACCCCCCACGTATGCGCTGTCAGGGCGAACACATGTATGCGTCGGACTGCAAGCAGTTGATGCTGGGTAAAAGGGAAGTTAATACTCCGCGTGCGAGCATAATGTCGAGTGTGCTTACACTTGTGAACAAGATTCATTCGAGGAAGAAAAATTCAAGGCACAGGAACCGTTTTTCACGGGGCGCAACACTACCGATTGTGGCGTTAGACTATTACCGACCCAATGGTCTGGTTTGGAGGCGTGGGCATCCGATGCATCCGATCAATGTGTTTGACATACCAAGTAAAAGAAGGCTCATCGAAACAAATCATAGCACTAAAGAAAAGATGATTTGTAGCAAGGATCGGGCTTTCGCTGATGTGTGGCTCGAGATATGTGTGCCTGACTGTTCACCTGATGCCGATTCTTATTGGATCGACTTTTAAAAAGTTGGCGACATCACTTCAAGACCAGCAAAAAATGTTACTACTCGAGCCAGATGAGTATATTCATCGGGCCATGTCTTCGAGTATGACTCGCAGGGTCCATACCTAAAGTGTTCAGAGGAGGATGCAAAGTTGCCATTATACAGACCACCGGACGGGCACAGTCAGCAGTCACAATCATCTGGCTTACGCAAGTCAGCGGTACCGCAGGCGGTCCCGTATTTCCACCTTATTGAGTGAGAAGAAGTGAACAGAAGAACTGAAACTGAAACCAATCCTTTCGGAATTGGTTCGGTTCTGCACCCTCCATGCTTCCAATCTTGCGGTTGTCTACAGTTCTGGCCTCCACTCTGCCAGGGAGCTCTAGATCTCCCAATCGGAGATAGGAGTTCGACGAAATGCTTTAAATATCTACGCAAGAGCCCACAATATACAATAGACACAATTTACACGATAGTGAAATCTGAATCTTGCATTTTCCCTATTGCAACCCACTGTGAACGGGTAAAGCCGGCTTGGCTTCCCGCTGATGACTTACAAGCGGTTATGAAGCTGATTGGCCCATTTTCCTACAG
>AFRD01000542.1:0-19968 GCA_000222875.2 Periglandula ipomoeae IasaF13
GAGAGGATGAGCCCGTAGATAAGAGATGAAGCTCGTGAGAGTGGCTATGTGAAGCTCCTTGGGTCGAGCTTGAAGTTGATGCCCCGCCATGACCCAATTCGGTTGACATTCACCCAGAGTGGACTGCCCAGCGCTGAGTACTGCGTAGGAGGGGCACTGTCTCGTTGTGCTCTGCAGTGTCCAGTGCTCCAGCAGCTGCGTCCATGAGGAACCAATCAGCAACACCCAAGCTGCGAGCTCCCACTGACAGCCGAGCCCCCGGAGGCGGAAAAATCAAGCCGTCCGCGCTGGGCCCCAGCAGCGTCATACTGATGGCTGGGGAACAAACAAGGTTCCGCAGACGACTTCTCCAGTGGCATGTGGCTGGTTCCGCGTGGGCTTGTGGGAGCGGCCATGGCAAGATCACAAGGGTCAAGGGTTCGGCGTATCTGGTCACAACTCAACACTTCATTTTCCTCCCGTGTCCGCCGCCATCCCTCGGCCCATTTGAAAGTCGTCCCTTTTATCCCGGGCTGGTGGTGTGTAGCTTATTTTTTTAACCTCTACTCTTCTTATACAAAACTAACTGCATTAATTTTTTGTTCTTCTGCAGACTCCCGGTTCCGTCTAAGCCAAATACATTGTCCTGACGTTTGATGGTCGTAGCCCCTGGAGCTTTGCATTTCGTTACTCCCCCCGAGCTGCCAACATGAACGGCCACTTCTCTGCCGTGGGCGACAAGCCCGCTGGCGGAAGCTACGAGCATGGCGTCCAAGTCATTGACGAGGACAAAGAATTCAAGTAAGCTTCAATTTGGCCGCCTTGGTGCATCCCACATTGCCCATCGCCCTTCTACACATCAAGCTAACATGTGCGCACGCGCGCGCGGTTGCGACAGCGATAACCTCAATGACTACCTCCAAAGCACCCACGTCGCCGAATCTGGCTTCAACTACCATCTCATTTCTGTCTTCGGCTCCCAGTCTACCGGAAAATCCACACTCCTGAACAACCTCTTCAGCACCGAGTTCTTCGTCATGTCCGAGACGGAGAGACGCCAGACCACGAAAGGTATCTGGATGTCCAAGAACAAGCGAGAGGAAAGCGCAGGCACAAAGATGGCCGACAACATTCTCGTTATGGATGTCGAGGGTACGGACGGTCGCGAACGTGGCGAGGACCAGGACTTTGAGAGGAAGAGCGCGCTGTTTGCGCTGGCCACTAGTGAGGTTCTGATTGTCAATATTTGGGAGCACCAGGTTGGATTGTACCAAGGTGCCAATATGGGCTTGCTCAAGACTGTTTTCGAGGTCAACTTGCAGTTGTTCCTGAAAGACAAACAGTATGTTACGCTGCACCTTGCGTTTGCGCCGGAGCAGTGCGAAACACTGAGAGTACTGATAGCTTCACAGGTCAACACCGCGATCCCTCCTCTTCTTCGTCATTCGCGATCACCTTGGCACCACACCGTTGTCTAACCTGCGGACGACCCTGATACAGGATCTGACCAAGATCTGGTCTACCATTTCCAAGCCGCAGGGCCTCGAAAACTCTCGAATTGAAGATTACTTCGACTTTGGCTTTGCGGCTTTGCCCCACAAGATCCTACAGGGCGACAAGTTTGTTAGCGAAGTACAGAAACTGGGCACGAGATTTGTGGCTGGCCACAAGGGCAGCAAGGGAAGTGAACAGGAACTGGAGGGCGGCGTGTTCCTGCCCGAATATCATCGAAGGATTCCCGCAGATGGATTCTCGGTTTATGCCGAAGGCATCTGGGACCAGATTGTGAATAACAAGGACCTTGACCTCCCCACCCAGCAAGAACTGTTGGCGCAGTTCCGATGCGATGAAATCTCCCGCGAAGTCTTGGTGGCATTCGATCTCGTCGTGGCGCCCCTGGAGGAGCAACAAGGCGAGGCAACAAAGCTTGGAAATATTCTGGTATTGCCAGACCTCGGTGGCATTGGCAGTGCAGCCCGCGTTAAGCTGCTTGGTGCATTTGAGACTCAGGCCAGCCGCTACCACAAAGGCGTATATACGCGCAAGAGACAAGAACTGGAGGCTAAGGTCGACGCGAGACTCAAGGCGCTGTATGTAGGCCAACTGGCGGCTGCTCACAAGGCCGGCGTATCGGCATTTAGTGAAGCTGTCACCAACAAAGTCAAGGCCGGACAAAAAGCCGCCGGCGGCTACGAATTTACCGAGATTGTCGCAAATGAGAAGAAGAAGACGCTGGACATTTTCAAGACTGAGGCTCAGGGTCTGGCGATCCAGAACTTACCGTGGACCAACTTCAAGGCCCAGTACCAGCTTTTTGAAGCCGAGCTCGACGAAGTTAGCGGCAAGTTGCGCAAGGAGGAAATGCGACGACTGGCAACGAGAGTCGAGCGATGGGTCAAGTCTCGACTCGGAGAGGCTATTGGCCTCGAATTCAATAAGCTGGGGTCGGGACGAGGTGGCACTGGCGCCCCCGAGACTGGCGACAAGCCCAGCGAAAAGGACCTTTGGGACCGTGTGTGGGACGTTTTCATGGGAATTGTCAAAGAAGCCGAAAGTCGCTTTGCAGACCGCGCCAGGAGCTTTGACGCTAGCGACGAAGAAGCTGAGGTTGGCATGTGGCGCCTGCGCCGTAAGAGTTGGGTTGGTCTGCGCGAGAAGATTGATGAGGAGGTCATGGAGGGCAACATCCTTCTCAAGCTGCGAGAAAACTTTGAGGATAAATTCCGATACGACGAGGCTGGCGTGCCGCGGATATGGCGACCTACCGACGACATTGAAGGCATCTACACCAAGGCACGAGAGTCCACTCTGACACTCATCCCGCTCCTGTCGCGGTTCCGTCTATCCACGACGTATGCGCCTCCGGATCTCGTGAGCTTCATCGGAGGGCAGCCGACTGGTGTGGAGGTCGGGGATGAGGAGGACCTAGCTCCCATTGGCGGTGTTGACGAAGACGAGGGCAAGAGTCTCGAGGAGGAAATGACTGTTCTCAGCGAGAGCAAGCGCCAGGACCTTGTTGTCCGATTCAAAAAGACGGCAGATGGCGTCTACGTCGAAGCCAAGAGGAGCGCTATCGGTGGTGTCGCCCAGATCCCATGGTACTTTTACGGCCTGCTGATTGCGCTGGGGTGGAACGAGATCTTCATGGGTAGGTTTAAATTGCCCCTCATTATAACAAACGTTACGATGCTAACCTGACCTTTTTAGTCCTGCGAAACCCCTTCCTCTTCATCTTCCTGCTCATGCTCGCAGGCGGGACATACGTCGCCTACACGCTCAACCTCCTCGGCCCGATGATGCAAATGAGCAACGCGGCCATCAACCAGGGCGTCGATATCGCCAAGCAGCAACTGCGAGACTTTATCGCCAACTTGGAGACGGCGAGACAGGCATTGAATGTACCTGCGAACCCACCAGCATATAGTGAGCGGGAGAGCATCAGCATGGATAGACTGGATAGCCAGGGCAAGAAGGCTAATTCCACGAAGGAGGACCTGGACGATATTTGAGGTCGAGGTTGCTATGAGAGTTAAAAGTTGGGTCTGGAATCTTTCGGCGCTTTGATGGGCTGTGGTGGTCGAAAAATCAGTCTTATGGTAGGATACGAGATAATGTCTATGACTGTTCCATTATGACACGGCTTGTGATTTTGGTCTTGTTGATTTACTTGTGCTTCAGACCTTGTATGTATATTCAAGCACAAAGAGGCATTTAAAATGCCTCTGTTCCAACCGCAGCGCCATACCATCCTCCAAGCTCATCCTCCTGCCGTCTCCCAAAGTAATCCGTTAACCTCATCGAGTCGTCCTCCTCGGCAGGCCAATCGACCTTGACAGCACCGGCCTTCCCTTCCAGCATATCCTTCGCGGTACCCCAACTGAATCTGCACTCTGGACCCCACCCAAACACAGGATGCATATTCCTCTTCATCCAATTCACACACCTTGCGTCAGAAGGATATCCAGATCCCCACTCCATCTCGTCGCCCCCTTCCCCCCTCGCCTTGTACAATTCCTCCAGCGCCGCATCCCTGGTTACTTTCGCACATACACTCGCTGCGCTCACGCACGGATACAAACTATCCGCCTTCTTCGCGACGGTTATTTTTGTCGTGGGAAACACACGCTGTAGCTTGGCCTGGTACGTCGCCGGCTGGCCGATCGTGTCGACGTATATCTCTTGGACGTTGACGCCCCGTTCGAAGACGCACTTTATTAGATCGATCGTTGCGTCCATGGCTTGAGCATTGAGATTGTACGTGTTTGGCTTGAGCATGTTGGCGGCTATGTTGCGCGCGGAGAGGGCCGTCGTGGCCCATCCGCATGAGGAGTGGAGGTCTGTCTCGGGGGTGCAGAGCTTCTCCATGAGGGAGGAGCGGACCGTTGGCGTGAGGACCTTGGAGTCGTCGAAGTGGTGGGTTTCGCGGAGGAGGGGGTCTGAGAGAGGGAGGGGGAGGTAGAATATGCCGTAGACCATGGGGCCGAGGACGGGACCGCGGCCGGCTTCGTCGACGCCGAGGCAGCATGGTGGGAGGGTTGAGGTCGAATCCGAATTTGAGTCTGATAGTTCGGGAGTGAGGAGAGTGGGAGGGACGGGCGAGTAGTGTGCGAATGAGGAGCCCTCGAGGAGGGGCGAGTGGTGGATGGATGGCGGGATGAAGGTTGTGCCGGTGAAGGTATCATCGGCTTCGTCCATGGTGGGCGATGTTGTGATTGAGGTTGCGGTTTTGTCGCGAATGGCTATAATGGTGTATTTATGGAAGAAGGAGTTTGAGGAGATAAGATGATAAAATCGGGCACAGCTGGCGGCGCGATTTGGTGGTGAATTGGGGGACTTGGTGGTTGTGGGAAATCCGGTGATGTTGAAGTTGGAGTTGGAGTTGTGCTTTATGCGTTGGGAGACGCGTTTGTCGCCAGCTCTCAAATTGGTGACGGCCGACGTGCCCCACTCAAGCACTAAATTGAAGAACCGCCAGCACTCGCAGCTTTCCCAACTTGGCGAGTCGTTGTCTTCCGTGCTCCACCTTCTTGAGAGCTGCCCACAATTCGTCAACACGTCAACAAACGCGTCGCTGAACTGAAAGAAGCGAACGACGTCGCTATTTGCGATCGCACGCCGGACACACGAACTGGCATAACGGCGAGTGAAGCGAAAACGAAGCGAGCTCTTATTTCAAAAGCGACCAGCCCGAGACACGCGCAGTGGTGTAGTTGGCACCTTGGCTGCTCGCCATGGCCCGGAGCGTCAAGCGTCCGCGGCCTGAGCCGCAAGCATTTCACCAGCTGGGAGTTCGGGGTCGGTAAGTTGCGCTTCGATCGAAACCACAGGAGGATAAATAGGCAAATTCTGCTCAGCAGATTGACTAACATGGTGAAATAGAAAAACTGGTGTCGTCCTACAAGATCGGGGTGTACGAGACGAACATGGCATGCAACCTCTCGATTCCATCTTCTCCCCACACGAAGGCAAGCCTGCGAGTAGCGAAAGCGAAGCTCAGGATGAAAGCTCAGACGATGCGGGAAGCGGCGAGATGGAAATCGCATCTAGTGAGTAGCGATGACTTGCGACACAAAGCTCAACATAGCTGGGTTCAAATTCGAGACGGAATACTGACTGTTATTAGGCGATGGACCAGGACCCCAAACGCTGCTCAAAAATCGCCACAGCATAACGTATCCTCTACCGAAAAGCCGATCCCCCATTAAAACACACTTGAACTCTCCGCCCAAGAAGAACCCTCACCTGGACCACCTTTCGTCGCCATCCCGCAGCGGGGTGATGGATGACCGCGATGTTACCGTTACTCGGAAACTAGACTTTATGGGAAAGCCGGACACGACGAAGCGACTAAGCGGACAGGGGCTGAAAGATGGTGCAAAACCATCACGGCCGTCGTTGCAGAGATTGCAGGAGGAGCACGAAGAATCGGACGACGGGCAGGATCTACCGATGGATCCCACGCTCACGGGGCAAAAGGACCCGACGGTGTCTGATCTTGTGAATGAATCGATGGAAATGTTTGATGCCATGAAGAGCGATAATTTTACGACAGGAGGACCAGAGAATGAACAGGATTATGACTTGCCGCCGGCAGGGGGAGACGATTCGCCTTCGGGGGTGGCGCAACCATCTCCTGCTCAACCGCCATCGGTTACCAAATCATCACCTTTACCACCGCCAAGAAGACCGCAGCCTACAAAATCGATATTTGGTGCGAGAAAGAAGCGAGCATCGTCAGAATTGTTACCTGAAGAGGGCCCGCCGGAAGAAGATCGACCTTCGAGGGAAGTTAAGAGACAGCGCAACGACATGCCTCCGCCGCCGCGGCCAGGACCTTCGGTATCAAGAGGAACGACAGCATTGCCGCCAGTGTCAAGACCGAAACCGTACGTGGCTCCCAAGGTCGAAGTCAAACCAGTCAAGCGCGGTAGAGGAAGACCACGAAAGACGGAACGACCACCGCCGAGACCAAAAGGCGAGGATGAGGGCGAGGATGACGAGTCATTCATGGAGATTCAACGAGCACCGCCAATGCCGAGATCAAGAGGATTGGTGTCGTTTCGACATGATGGTACTGCCGCGAGCAACCCGACGGGCCGACATTCAAGTCGTGGACCAGATTTCTGGGGAAACGGTAAGTTGGAGCAAGAGCTAGAGCAAGGCGGCAGGGATATCGTTCGATTAGGACCAGATGCGCCGCCATCTAGACGCGCGCCCCGAAGCAAGACGCGAACAAAAGCAAAGCAAAGCATCCATCAAGCAGCCGAGGAGGACGAAGAGCTGGAAGACTGGGAGATGGACGAGGGCATTGTTATGGGAGACATTGTCCTATGGGAACCAGAACACGAATTTGCGCCACCGGGTGACGATGAAGAAGTGCGCGTAACGCAGGACAGACTTGCGATTTCGGCAGATGCAATACAGGTCCAGGAGATTCCAGACGCCACGTTTCGCTTCGCCAAGACGCTCACCATGCCCTTTATGGGTGCAGGCGTGGTCGATTTACCGCCCGAGGCTGTGAAGAGGCCTAAGAACTCGCGCAAGATGCACATGGTATTTTTCGTGCACTATGGGAAAGTCTTGGTGACGATTAATGAGGTTCAGTTTCGGATTACGGCGGGGGGGACGTGGTTTGTGCCGAGGGGTGAGTTGGTTATTGACTTTTTTTCCCTCTCTCCCTTCCTCTCTCTTTGTTTCTTTATATTTCTTTCTTTAACTTTTTACTCTTTTACTTCTTACTTCTTTTACTTCTTTTATTCTCTTTCTCTTCTCTTTCTCTTTCTTTCTCTTCTTTTCCTCTCTATCTCTCCCTTTCTTTATATTTCATTTACAGTAAGAATGACGTACTAATAGAAGTAGGCAATTACTACAGCATCACAAACGACTACGAAGTGCCTGCGAGGATTTTCTTCGCGCAGGCATGTGAGGTTGCTCCTGCTCAGGAAGAGGAGGCTTGAATGGGTGGGTGGTCGATGAGCTGATGACGAATGTTACGATGACGGCGCTATTGTATATACTTGCATGTATCTTGGTGGGTGGCACATTGGTTTTATACTGGAGGGGGCGGTTCAAAGGGAGGGCGGGCCGCAGTGGGCATATGCAAGGGGTGGTATCCTTGTGATGGCGTTTTGGAGTGATTACTAGGCGGGCTTTAGCCTTGACTGGGGAATTGATATGCGAGTCTTGCGGGCATTGAAGACATTCTATGCTGGATCTAAGTTGGTGATGTACATTAATTGTGCATATGTGCGTGTCGTTGAACTACCGGGCATATAGACAATCCTATTCCATCCCCTTCCCCAATATCCTCCATATCCTCCATATCCCCCATCTCAAAATGTCCCTCCAAGATCATAACCGATGTTCATCTCAGAAGTACATGTCCCCAGCCGCAAATCCACCAAAAAATCATCCATTATTACACCCCCATCAATCCAACCGCGGAATCAAAGCCCCAACCAACCCAACCGCCAACTTGCCACTCCCCCCCATCACCTCCCTAAACTCATCCACCCGAAAAAGCTCCTCAATCTTAACCGCCACATACCGCAGCACATACCCCTTCAACCCATCATCCACATCCTCCTCCAGACAAAAGCGCACAAGCGACACCACGTCTCTCGCTTCCACGCCGCTCCGCTTAGGATGCATTAGCAGATAATGCATCTTGTCGTGAGATAATTGGACGAGGTTCTTGATGAAGCATCTCTGCGCGAGCACGTACACGCTCGCATGGTGAATCAATGAACTTGCGTTTCCGGCAAAACCACGTTGACTCGTACCACGTGAGCGGAATTCTCTCCATAGGGTTCTTCGTTTAGAGATTCTTTTGGAACGGGGACGTTGTTTTTTGCGCTTGAGCGAGGGGACGCTGGGTTTGGGGCCGGAATCTTCGAGAGGCTCGGATTTGATGTCTTCGGACGGAGAGTCTGGTTTGAATGTGGGAGGGGCATAGTCGCCCGTGTACATGTATGCCCATAGACTGGTGAATGTGGAAGGGTCGACGTCGCCCCATGATATGCAGTGGTTGGGACCTTCGCGGAGGGCGGCGTGGGCTGTGAAGAAGTGTTTTTGGGGGCCGATTTCGAAGCGGATTATGAGAGATGTTGCGATTCTGTTATTTTTACTCTTGTTAGCTGGTGAGGGAGGAGGATCTGGTGGTGGTGATTTACGCTTCTTTGGAGAAGGCTTCCATTGTTGGAGGCTAGGACATGACTTGTGGGTGACACAGCTCGGGATTGCTCGGGATGGACTTGGTGCGGATTGCTTTGACAGTGGTTCCTGGTGTTTGTCAATGGAGTGTGAATACTTCGTGAGCCATTTTGATGCCCCTGAGGTGGAAGGCATTGTGTTGTGATAGATCATTGTTGTAGCCAGGGGTTTTGAGTGGCTCAGGAGGCGAGATTATAGTAACACGAATGTGAATATCGTGGTGACGACGTCTTGAAGTGGGCTATTTGAGATGTAGACATTTTGAAGAAGAAGCTGTTATTCTTGACTCGGAATAGATCTGGTAAGTATTTTCACGAGAGTAAATGCTGGACTACACAGTATTTCCTACAGCTACATCAGCATCCAGGAGAACACAGCAAATAAGTTATTCAACGCTCGTGCCACATGGCCATGTTACACAAGACGTAACACGAGAATTTACTTTTCCATCCATCAAATTGATCCATGGTCCCGGGTAGGATTGCCATGCAAATTGAGAATATCCGTGAGGAGCGTGTGTCGTTGTCTCAACGAATACGGATGTTCCGCACTGCAATGAGACATCGCAGAGACATTCTTGGTGCCGATCAAAACAGTAGGATAAACATGCCTGCTTTCAGAGAAAACCGCCGTGCGAAAGAGTAGAGATGGAGTCAAGCGGTTGGCGATGGGCCGTTGTGCATTTCATTGCTGGTTGCGATGCGCGGAACAGTGAGCGGATATCTCCCGTTGCAACTCTTCCCGAACCGTCGACGAACTACATCACACCCGGCCTCATGTGACAGCTTTCTCATGCTGAATGCCATACTTTTTTCAGCATCAATTAAATACTGTCTGCAGATCCAATCGGTTGCCAGGCAGGACCCTGAATCAACAACAGTGGCTCATGACCATGACAAGCTCACCGGCCAGACGCCTCACCGCGCGCCGGGCTGAACTTTGTTATTGTTTTTAATTTTTTTGCGACTCTCCAAGAATACGATCTGAGACTCATCCACGATGCAGTGTGTGAGAGTCGAGCCCAGCATTCCAGAGTTCAAGGGGTAAAGGCGGTCGATCGCGCGTAGATGAAAGGGGCATGTGGCATGCGGCGCCGGGTGCGGCGAGGCGCAAAGTGGATTTAGAAGCATATGGCATGATTGGAGTAGAACTAACTGGAGGGCAAATACGAGGTGCCTATTTGTTTTTGGCCGAGGCAAGAAAATGGGGCAGGGGAGACGATCCGCTAGGAGGAGACTTGTTCATACGTGCACATACTCGGTACGGTTTTGACTATTCTGTGTGTGAGCGTGGATGTGAGTTTGATTTGCGCATACATAATTGCCGCAGAGTCTTACGTCTGCCGAGAGAAGTCGCTGGCATTGTGATGAGGAAAGGGATTGTGTACTGCGATTCATGTCCTCTCCTGCTCGGGCTGTCCAAGATTGGATGCAACATGCAAAGGCGATACTCCGTACTTTATGGGGTAGTTTGACATCATCGAGTTACATAGAATTCGAATGCGGCGGGGACAGGATTGGCCCGCTTATCGACGTCGAGGGAATTAGCGCGCGGTGTGGACGATAATTAGATTTTCCGTATTCGACGGGGTGAGGTCATGGAACTATTGACGAGACGAGCGGCAGATAGTACTGTAGATAGTGCTTGTAGATAATGCTTGGGTTTCGATGCCTTCGTTCCTATGGACCAATGAGAATTGGCCCTGTTCCTCATGTGCCCTTGTAGGGGCTGGCTCATCTTGGCAAGAGGCCAAGGAACAGTATGTCGGCACAAGAGTCAGCGAGGTTTGGAGTCAAGGCAAAGCATCACGGGTCATGTCGTGTCGGGGCCGCCACCTGCATGGGAACAATTGCATGGTTCCTGGGGCTATACGATGTCTGGAGCTTTCGGGTATGCTGTGTGTGCCCCACAGCTGGGACTAGGGCGGGTGGGCGCACCGGAAGCTTGGAAGGGGCTAGCTCGGCGGTAGCTCTGCAGATTGACTAGACGGATGGCAAATTCCAATCTGAATTCCTCGTATCAATAGCGCAGGGCGAGGCGTGGGAGGCATTCCCGGCGTCATAGTCTGGTGGAGTTGAGTTTGTTCGAGAAACCGGGTGGTAGGCCAGGTGGTAGGGTCTGGTAGCAGTATTGCAATAACGGACGGCGCGTCGGGCCAGGCACATATGTACATGCATGCATAATATTACAATACGAGACCAAGACAGGATGGCATATAAAAGAGCCCGCAGCCGACCATCCTACCGTCCTCCCGTTTTAGTTTTTGAGTTTCTTGAATCAGGAAGAAACAAATAAAGAACGCACTCGCTTACTTTCCAACCCAAAACCACCACCACACTCGTTACTCTACGCGTTTAATACCCAGATCCAAAATGAAGGCCACTCTCTTCACCACCCTCGTCGGCGCCGGCATCGCCTCTGCCGCCGACTGCGCGGCTCCTGGCGCCTACGACGCCCAGGGCCGCTACTCTTGCAACCCTGCCCACGCCTACCCCAACGGCCAGCAGTGCAAGACCATCGACGGCTGCCCCTTGCTGACCGACGCCAACGGCAAGCCCATCATCAGCACCCCCAGCAGCAGCAGCGCCGCCGCCACCCCTACCGCTGCCTGCCCTGCCCCTGGTTCCACCGACCCCAAGGGCCGCTACAGCTGCAACCCGGCGCACCAGTACCCCAACGGCCAGAAGTGCCTGACCATCGACGGCTGCTACTTCCTCACCGACGCCAACGGCAAGCCCATCGACAACCGTCCCAGCAGCACCGTCAGTGCCCAGCCCACTGGCACTGGTGCCCCCGTCTGCCCTGCCCCCGGAAGCACTGATGCCTGGGGCCGCTACAGCTGCAACCCCGCCCACCAGTACCCCAACGGTCAGACTTGCGTCGCCATCAACGGCTGCTACTACCTCTGCGGCTCTGACGGCAGGCCCATCAACAATGGCGGCAAGAACGCTACTACCGCTGGCCAGCCTCCCGTTGTTACTGCCGGTGCCCCCACCCTGCAGGGCGCTGGTGTCGTTGCCCTCGTTGCTGTTTTCGGTGCTCTTCTGTAAGCGGTTCATGATGGCTGGGACATTTGGCTGTGGCTTTTAGGTGCGGATGAGGGTTCGTGTGTATGATTTCGGCTGGGAGTGAATTTGTTTCTGGCTTTTCATCCCCGTACACGAATTAGATCAGACGTTACTAGTATTAATAATAACCATAGTTCAGTCAATTTCCCCTAAATGAAGTGATATGGTTGTCTGACAGTGATGTTATTCGTGTTGATTTTTGCTCCAACGAATGCCCCGTATGACATGGTCATGGCTAATGGTTTGGGTTCTCATCTCACAGATTCAGATGATAGTATGTATTTGTTCTTGTATTTCTCTGTTTGATCGTGATATGTTAATCCACGGCTTAACGCCATACGTTAGACGGCCAAGTGGGTGTTCTTCACCCTGACACCATCTTCATGTGCAGTTCAATACTGCTCATGAAGAACAGTCATTGATGCCAGATGAAGCGCAGTGACCGCTTTATCATGGCCAGCTGTTTCGGACAACTATCGGGCAGCTGGTGAGTGGACGCTGAGCCTCAACAAACGCTTCGCTTGATGTAATTCACGGCCTAGAAAGCTGAGATCATTCTTGCATCCTCTCCCTCACACTTTCTAGCTCTCCCCAAAACTTGCGAAGCTTCTCTCTTACACTTGAACGCGCCCTTGCAATTCCTTTTTCAGCCAGTTTTATTGCCAGATATCACGAAACCTTCAAAGTGGCCACCTCTCACAAGCCGGTGCAATGAAGGAACGACACACAGCCACGGTACGTCTGCAAGCACTTGTCCACCGATTTGTATTATTTCTGTCACTCATTGAATAATACCAATGTGCCTTAGGCTCACAGCAATTATATCGTTGCCGATGATGCATCAACAAGCACCTGCGATACCACATCCGGCAGTAACATGCATGATTCTGGCAAAGCAAAGTATGCCGTGACCAGGAAGGCGGTACCTCAAGCTGGAGGCATATTCAAAATTGTCGAAGCTGCCTCTGGCAAAGCTCTCAATGTCCGAGAGGGGAAAGTGTGTCTGACCCAAGAGTCTACCGAGAACGTGGCCTGCCACTGGCACTGTTGTTTCTACAGTGGCTGGCTGGACTTCGAGAACGTCGTGACGGGAAATTCTCTGGGCCACCACGGTTCTTCCCTGGTACTCGCGGATCGCTCCCAAGAATCCTGGCGTCATAGCACAGAAACGAAGTTCTACGTCTTTCCGGCAGACGAGGGAAACTACAAGCTAGTCACGCTTTGCGGTCGGAGCCTCTTGCAGGTGGGCTTGGACGACTCCGGTAACTCAAGCCTGCAGACTGGTGAAGAATATGATTGGGAGTTCATGGAAATAGACGAAATTTGAGCATGGAGAAGAGGCGTTTGATGATGGAGTCTCATGAGTGGTAAAATGAGACTAGAAAACCAGGGGACACGGAGTGACGAGGCTAGGGCATGATAAGAGACTTGGTGGAATGGAGGTCGCATGACTATGGCCAACATTGGTTCCCGTAGAAGGAGAGAAATTACACAAGTTTGATTGACTTTTGACGTAATTGAACAAGTGACTAAACAGTAACTTGACTTTGACCGTTTTGTTGACGCTGGGATTGCATTTGTCAAGTAACAACTTGGCACATCCGTCTAATGAACACAGACGACCAAAAATGCTCGTTTGCTCTTCCTGACCTGATGTGATTTACAGCCCGAGCAGCTGTTCACACTTGCACCTTCAGACTCGCACTCACATTCCTACCTCTTTCGAAGCCCGCAGATCTCTTCTCTCATATCTCAAAGTTGCAGACTATTTCGACGTCGCTCGATCTTAATCCCCAAAACCATACCTCGTCTATTTCACGATTACCAAGCGACATCTCTCCAACAGATTGTTCCTCTTCCAATACACTCTCCGCGTGCCGAAATGAAGTCTTGAAGATGGAAGTCCCTCAAGAAGTGGCCACAACGAACGTACGTCTGCTCACCTGCGTTACAGTCTTGAATGCGCTCTTTATTTTCCGAGTTCTATGTTTATATTTACTAACTGAAAAAGATCAAGGCGGAACAAGAAGTCAGCGATGTTCGTTCCTTAGATGATACCTCATCATCTGTCTCTGATACGACTACTACAAGCGATGCCGACGGTCTTACAGAAGCAAAATTCTCCGTGCTAGGCGAAACAATACCGTACGATGGAAGCATTTTCATGATTGTCGAAACTGATTCCGGCAAGGCCTTGTCTATCGACGATGGCGATGTTTTTCTGGATCACGAGTCCGCCGAAAACCGAGCTTGCCACTGGCACTGTGACATCACCGGCGGCTGGCTTGGGTTCTCCAACGTTGTGATGGGACGTTGGCTCGCCCACGATCACCTTGCAGTCGTGATCTCCGATGGTGCTGGCCAACACACGAAAAGCCAGTTCCATATCTTCCCTCTCATCGATGGCGGATACAGGCTACTGGCGCGTTGGAAAAAAGAACTCTTTCCAGTGGGTTTAGATGATAAGTGTCTCCCAATTCTGGATCCGTGCCAAATGGTTGGATGGAAGTTCGTTGAAGTCAAGAAAAAGGAATGTGCGAAGAAATCGAGCTTGGAGCTTGTAGAGGACGAAAAGCATGAAACGGCACTCGATAGCAGAGAATCCGCGCCTGCGGAAGTCATCCAGTTGCGAATGCAAGGGTGAAAACGAAGCCTGGAAGGACATGAACAACATCAACGGTGCAAAACTTGTACTTCTTGGGAGGAAGTTGTTCTATGGAGTGCTTTGACTCTCGCGACGGATAACAACCGAATCGCGTTGCTTCGATATCTAAAATGGCTGCTTATCAAATTATGTTGAGCGTTGCTTGCACTTGTCAGGTAGTCATTTGTTTCACCGTCATGCTGTGCGGTGGCTTCAACGTTGCTACTCGGAATGGCGATCCTGTAACCAAGATCTTACAATCTTCATAACTTTACTTTCAGTAACCAAGACCGGAATACATCCAGATGTTGATACGCCGATAAGTAGAGTCGCTAAATGGGCACTGTTCAGTTCTCGTACTGTCTTCTTAACGATGATCTTCACCAAAGGCTGAATGCTCCGACTTTGACTGCCAAGCGAGACGTGGGAGTAGTCTTGCTATTTTGAGTCGTGAATCCAGCAGAGCTTCCGCCAAGTAACTATGCACTGTCAGGCTCTCCGAGCTCTTCAGCAAACGGAGTTCTTTACCACCATTACCAGCTGTCGCACAGCTGCCGAGTGGATAAAGCCGTCCACGCATGCTCGTTTGCTCTCCCTGACCTGATGTGATTCACGGTCCAAAAAGCCCAACTTTACACTCTCTGCGGCATATGAGACCCGGGCAAATTTCATCTCCAACCTGTCAACTTGGGAGTCGCTTGAACGCAACCCGCAGAAGCAAGGCCGCCTCTACTACGATTTCTTGAGAATTCCCTGACAAAGGCTGATTTCCAACTCAAATCCCCTCAAGTACGCGCACGTGAGGCTTGGATCGTTCAGTTGCAACAATATGAGCGTATGATTCATCCTTACCCTCTCTCATACAGAGCTGTTTCATGAATGGCTGCTGACTGCAGCAGTCTCGTATCAACCGGACGCCCAGCGCCGCCTCCATTGCCGACAAAGCTTCCGATGAAGAGAAGTCAACCGACAGTAAAATAGCACCTGGCCGCACAGCATTCGAATTCAACTTCTATCCGAGATTCGAGAAGATCTACGATGTGGTGCCTAGGGCTGGAGGCACGTATATTCTAGTCGAAGTTGCTTCTTCCAAAGCTTTGACTGTTCAGCGGAACCATGTGGTCCTGGCATTTGAGTGCAGTGAGAATCGAGGCTGCCACTGGCTTTGCGAAGACAAGTATGGATGGCTTAGATTCTCCAATTCTGTGACAGGACATTTTCTCGACTTCGATACTTGTGGAGGTATTGTGGCCGATGCTACACAGCACAAAGGAAATGAATATTACCGCCTCCATTGGACCGAGGATGGCGGCTACAAGCTTCTTTCATCGAAGGATTTAAGTCCTCTTCAGGCAGTGTGGTGGGACGGCGTGGATATGGTGCGTCTAGGGAGCAAAGGGAGTACATGGAAGTTCGTCGAGGTAATCTGCACCCAGGGCTGATGGTGTTCTTGTTGAATAAAAAGGGGAGCGCTTTATGAAGCCCGACAACAGAAGAGTATGGATTGTAATACGATATCTTGTATGATGAAGTCGATTGCATAGCTGAAGTGCGACTTCTCGAATAGGAAGTGAATCGTGTAGAGCAAATTGGTAATGAAACACCTGATTTGGCAACTTACTGATATTACGTCGATTGAGTTCGCAAGATAAGCACCTCGCGTCTGTGATTCACTGCCATGATGTGGCCTTGATTCACAGGAAAAGTCCCCGCCCTGAAGGAAGTAAAGCCAAACAGAGCTCCGAACCCTTTCGCTCTCAGACTTTACAAATTTGTTGGCACATGCGGTGCATTTCAGCAGCATTGTTCTCTTACGCTCATCGACTTTACACGAGGTTCACTTCTGTTACCTGCATCAGCATCAGATAGACGGCGCGATCATCTTCAAATTCATTTGCCCAGGCCTTTCAACTCTTTCCGAACAACGCCAAGATCCTTCACTTGATTGACCAAGGCGGCATGATGCACGACCAAGTAAGTGATCAGCCTCGCTCCTTATACCACGTTATTACTTACCATACTATGCTACAATACACTGACAAAAGCAGCTTGACTCAAAGAGCGTCGAAGATGACGATGATCATTCGAAGACTTCATCCGAAGGGGAAGAAACACCGACTGGCAGCGACATCCTCACCAAAACTTGGTTTGACTTGAGCTTCGTTCAAGTTCCTATGGACGGAGCCACGTTCATCATTAGAAGGACGGTGTGCCATCGAGTCCCGACCCTGAGAGAGGGCCATTTGAAGCTCGGTTGGACCTCTAGCGAGGATTGAGCTTGCCATTGGCATTGCGTCAAGAAAGACGGGTGGTTTGGATTCCGCAACGACGTGACTGGCAAGTATCTTGGTCATGACCAAAAGCTGGGTATGTTTGCTCAAGGAGGACATCATCTTGACCGGGAGCGTTTCCATATCCTTCCCTACGGAATGCACAGTTGGGTGCTTTTCGTGCCCCATGGAGCGATTCTCTTGGAAGTTGGGTTCGGACATGATGACAAACTGGCCCTTGAGCAGTGTGGTGGAATCGTCTTGGAGTTCATCGAAGTAGAAAAAAAGGAATAAAAGGTTCTGGGCGAGGATCATTAAACCAAGATTTGATTCAGGCGTGGAGAAACGCAACGCTCTGTGCCTTACGATTTTCACGGAAGGAGAGTGCAAGGTTTGCGAGTTGGAGCTTAGAATTGACGTCGAATCTGGGTAACGCTTCATTCATTAGCGAAGCTATTGGGGATTGACCATGAAAAGGTTAGATACAGACAATGAGCAAGGTTTATGAGTGTGGCTACAGATGTTGGAAACGAATCTGCTCCTTTTGTAATGGGACCCTCATATAAGAGGCCCATCCAAATTTGAACCGACATGATGGCTACTCTTGTAGTTGAGACGGCCTTCAGCCCTGACCATCGTTCGCTTGCGAATGCAGCATGGCCTCGGACGAATAGCGACCGTCAAGCTCTCCGGCGCCTCGAGCATACGGAGTGTTGCGATCAGCTGCCAGCCAGCTGCCGAGTTGATAATGGCGGCCAGCGTGCTCGTTTGTTCCTTCCAGCTTGATTTGATTCACAACGCCTCTGCCAGGGCAGCCAAACTCACGTTTGCTTTCCAACTCTGCGGATTCTGGCAGCGCATCATCCGCATCACGAAGCCTTATGCGAGTTCGAAGTTACTGCGTGCGCAAGCTATCCAACCTCAGACAACACCTTTCTCGCCCTCCTTCTATTTCTCATGTTGATAACTGAGCCTTTACCCGCTAAACTGCCACTGAGCACTGAAAACCTTTCGAAAATTACCACTCCTGTGGAAGTCAACATGGTGAACGTATGTATTGCATCCACACCCCGCCGTAATACGCTCTCAACGTGTATGAGAAATATTCACTAACTAAACAGGACCTAGGCCAAGAAAATCGTCGCATCTGTACCTAGCTCAAGTGAGCCATCGATAGTCACCGCTAAAACTCCTTCTGAAAGCGCCCCTGATGGTTACATCAAAGCGAAATATGAAATGATCCATGACGTGTTGCCTCGTTCTGAAGGCACTTACATGTTGATTGAGGCTGCTACCGGCAAAGCTCTGACCATCAGCGAGTACAACATCGTTCTGGAGAACGTGTCTACTGATAACCGAGCTTCTCATTGGTACTGCGAGAAGAAGGATGGGTGGTTCGGGTTTTACAACTTCGTAACGGCGGACTACCTTGGCCATACTGACGACTTGGAGCTGGTCGCGAAAGCACAACACCATGAAAGAGACGAGTACTTTCACATTCTTCCGACAGCCGATGGATACTACAAATTACTTGCAGTTCGTGAGTATAAGCTTCTACAGGTTGATGCTGAGAGAGAACCCGACAAGCTGGTCGTTAAATCGCGTGAGGGACTCAACTGGAAGTTCATTAAGGTGGTAGAAAAATGATCATGGATTTGAGCTGGAAAGATAACAGGAAAGAGGAACCTTGCACGCATGAAGACTTGAGAATCTGGAATAAAAATCGTGGGGCGGCGTAGACACAAGTTGCAGACTCGACTTCCCATGGATGTCGCATCTGAGAGGATGTTGTCACGCCTGGAAACACATTTGACGTATCGAGAACATTACAGTTTGTGCAGCTGGTGCAAATTATGCAGGCGTGATTAAACCAAAAATTGAGCTTTCACAATAGCCATTGACGCGCAACTCCAAACCACCCGATTCGTTGCCCACTTGCACCGTTTTCTTGAACGCACTCACTTCATCTCGTTGCAGCAGAAGTAACCTGAGCGACCTCCAATCTGCTCAAGATCTCCTTCCACCTTCTGTCACCACTGCCCTCAAAGACTCGTTTACTGCTCGCAAAGCATCTGTTTCATTCTCATTGGTCGACCAGTCATCGTTGTCTTGTCGTTCATCAGTTTTACACTGCGCGTGAACAGGCTTCCGAGACGAGCCAAAACCCGTGCAACACCTCTGCCTCAACAAGGAAATCTTTCTCTCAACAGAACACAGAAAGCTTCTTAAACAAGCTCCGTATACTCGCCTTGCCACTCTGTGTGACAATGTGGGACAACTCTGACTTTGTTCGTCCGTCTGGCACCATGAAGCCACGAGTAAGTTGTGCACGCAATCCTGCTTTCTTACCAATGTACCTGCAACGCATCTTCACTTCAGATCAAGTTTAACTCACACAAGAACCTTCTTCAGAGCGCTTATGGCTACGAATCTGCCGACGAAACGAATGACGCCGAATCCTCAACGTTCAGCACCGTCATCGACACACCTGCTTCCAGCGATTACCCCGGCCCGACTGCTCGGTTTGACTTGACCTATGACAAGATTCCCCAGCACGGAGACACATTCATCATTGCACAGAAAGCGGACGGCGCATTCTTGACCCTCGATAATGGCAAGTTGATCGTCGCACACGAGTCCACCGAGAGCAGAGCCTGTCACTGGCACTGCATCAAGACGAATGGCTGGTTCGGATTCTGCAATAGCGTTACGGGCAACTTTCTCGGCTGCAACGAGCGAGGCTACATCGTTGCGCAGTTTGCCAAACACCAAAGCAAGGAGCGTTTTCATCTTCTGCCTCGCGAGGACGGCGGGTTCCAGCTGCTCATGCCTCGAGGCGAGGATCTGATGGAGCTTGGCTGGGATGTTTGGCGCGAGGCGCTAGATCTCGACTCTGGTTGCAGCGTGCTCAAGGCTTCCAAAGATGTAACGGGGATTGAATGGGTTTTTATCAAGGTGGTTGCGAAGACGAACCAGTAAGGGAACAAAGAGCGTCGAAATAAGACAATGGTTGACAGTGGCTGAGAAAGGGAAGGTCCACAAAGGCGGTGGGACAAAAGACGTGAATATCAATGCGGAAGAAGATATTCATTAGATGTACAAGTCTTGTAGTGCGGCGTGACCGAAGGGGCCATCGTATCCTCCGACGAGGTGATTGCGCGGTATGAAGCCAAGCCGGCGTAAGGAGGGTTTTTACGTGTCTCCAAGCGAGAACAACCCGACAGTCGGGCGAATTGCTCACATGCTCTCCAATACATGAACACTTAGCTTCTGAAATGACCTGTGCCTTGGTCTT
>AFRD01000541.1:0-19995 GCA_000222875.2 Periglandula ipomoeae IasaF13
AACGGACGAAAAAAAAACAAAAAAAAAAAAAAAAAAAAAAAAAAAAAAAAAAAAAAAAAAAAAAAAAAAAAATTTGAACAGGGGCGCGTCGGTGGTAAATCTGTCTGATGTACGAGTTTTTCGGGGTATTATTATAGATCTTTTACCACCAGATAACCAGATATTTTTTTACCACCACATAATGATTGTGGATAATTCAGTTCCTGGTTCCTATGGCTGGTCTGGCAATGATATCCTCACACTTTCGAACACTCAAGAGAACCCGAGTAATTATGCCTAGTCAGAAGAAGGCAACGCGCTGTGACACCGAACCTTGACGCGCATCGTGCTGCACGATAAGAATAGGCGAATTGGTACACTCTAAGTCGATCTCGCTGCCTGCTTAAGTGTTCGTGGAAGTCAGGGTCAACAGTCAACATCTGGCCCCTTGGGCGCTAGTGCTAGTCGCGAATCAGTTGCTTTCTCAAGGAGTTCCGACTCGCTTATCAACCTGATAATCCCCGGGAGCTGGGCCCAATATTGAGGGGGACTTCGTTGCTCGGCATAGCTTAAACAGTTGCGCGTGCTCTGCTTCGATGAATTGTGCATTTGAACCCCTGCAGCTCATATTCGCCTAGAGTATGCCTTCGAACTATACTTCAGCATGCCATTTCTTCTGCTCCGCTAGGAACTCTTCCTTGAGGGCCTTGTATCCCTCATGGTCCTTGCAACGTTGCCAGTACCCTCGAAAGATCTGGCTGGCCTGTTCCTTCTCATTCTTGTCTGCGTGCGTTTCGCTCTTAGGAAGTTCTTGTCGAGTCCCTTTCTTGTATTTCCGCCCGCCGGCATGGTTGGCGTATCGCTTAGCCCGGGTCATGCCCATTTGGATGAACTTGCGCGTCATGTCCATGCCGATGAAATCGCCTTGGTCGTTGAAACTCTCGAAGCGCATCCATAGGTCTGCGGCGCTCTCTTTGGCAATGTCCTGGGTGCGGAAACGCCAAAGAGTTAACAGGGCGGATTTGTACGGTTCAAAAGTGAGAACGCCCTGCTCGCCGCGACCTATGCAGTACGCCATACGCTCCGCTTGACTCATTGTCTGCATCAAAGGACGCTCATTTTCATCAGTTTTTGACATGTTGAGGTCGCATGCTCTTTTGCTGAGTCTAGCTGTGTAAGCATTTAGAATGAGCCGCAAAGACGAAATGAGACCTTGGCTGCCGCATCTGACGTCATGACTCTGGTCGCAGCACCAAAAAATGTGAAAACACTAAAAAACTTGCTGCAAAGGTAAGAGACAATAAATCTAACCATGATCACCGAGTCGTAGGAAGTATCAGCAGGGGCGGTAGTGCTGTTACTCACCACCTCTATCGACAACTCTGCCTCCCCGAAAATCACGACTTGCGATTTGATGGCGTACGAAATGCATCACTCTTCTTAGGTTCACGGCAAGCGAATCAACTAAGATCTATCTGCATCAAGTTTCCTTGTCTAACGATTGCCCCAAGACCATTTCATAATAGACACCCCTTTTTCGCAGCAGCTCATTGTGACTTCCCGACTCAACTATGGCTCCCTTGTAAAAGACGATAATAGTATGAGCATCGCTAATTGTACTCAGCCGATGAGCGACCGCGACAGTTGTCCTGCCTTCGGTCGCCCGATCTAGCGCTGCTTTCACCACCCTTTCAGACTCCGTGTCTAATGCACTTGTTGCTTCATCTAGCAATAGGAGCCTAGGCTTGCGAATGAGAGCTCGGGCAATTGCAATACACTGCCTCTGGCCGCCCGACAACGCAAACCCGTGCGCACCACACAATGTATTGAGACCATCCGGGAGAGATTATATGAAATCCCAGATGTTGGCGACCTGGCATGCCTCAATGATCTGGTCCGCTGATGGGCGGCTTCCTTTCTTTTCCACCCCCAGCGCGATATTGTCTTGGATAGGGCCTTGGTACAGAACAGGCTCCTGTTGCACCAGCGCTATGTTGCGACGGTATGTCTGTCGATGAATTGACTTGATGTCGCGATGATTATCGACCCACACAATACCTGTCAAAGGGTCATAGAAGCGTTGAAGTAAGCCAATCAGGGTTGATTTACCACAACCAGAGGCCCCTACAAAGGCTATCATTCTGCCGGGCTTAATATGAATGTCGATTCCTCGGAGGACTTTCTGCTCCAGACGAGAGGGGTAAGAGAAGTGTACGTGATCAAGGCCCACCTCCAAGCCCTGCGGCTTCTCATTGTATTCACTGTCAGTATTGGCCAGAGGATGTGGTAGGTAGAAAGTTGGTTCAGGCTCAATTGGGTCCTCGTCGTCGTCGAACAGGATTCTATTCCGCCGCAAGCCGAATATGTAGTTGATCGCTATACCTGCTTTGGAAATACTGGTCGTATGTTGGAACAATATCGCTCCAGCCTCGCCCAAGAAGATGATGGCTAGGTATACTATGTAGAACTCGCTGGACGAGTATTCCCCAGTGGAGACGAGCTTGCCACCATACCAAAACCCGAGGCCCATGACCAGGAGAGACACTGATTGACTTAAAGAATAGAAGAACATCTTGAATCCGAGATTACCGATGCTGTGATACACGATACCTTGGAGACTCTCGCTGTAGCGCTCAACAATGGTTGATTCAAGCGCGAGTGAGCAAATTGTTCGAATGCTCATGGCTGCTTCAGCTGCAACGGCACTACTGGTAGCGAATCTTTCAACAGTGTCTTCTTCAAATTTTGATTCGAGCCGGATGCGTAGATACCCTGATCCCACAATGAATGGCAATCCCCCAAAGGCCAGAACGAGTCCGAGTTTCCAGCCAAGTACTATTGAAAGAATACAGCTCGATAGCAAGTTGACTATGCAAATGGCAATCAAGGCCAGATTGATGGATAGCAGCTCTGAAAGGCTTGACGGCTCTGAGGCTAGCCGTGCGACAAGGGCTCCAGTGCTATTTTGCGGCTTGTCGAAGAACGGCATGTCTTGGCGAAGCGTATTGTCGAATATGTCTCCACGATAAAACTGCATGATGGTCTGGGCGAGATCATGTTAACCGGCTGATTTCTCTCATTTCGATCTTGCTAAGAATTGAAAGGAGCGGAAGAAGAGAAGCCCATACTTGCGCAACCACATTAGAGAACCATCCCGTAATGGCGTACACGACGAGATTGCCCAGCGCGATGACGAAGAACATCAGAGCAAAGAAATTACCCTTGTCGACATCTGCTGTTTCGTATGCCTCTAGGGACTTGGATACCAATACGGCCATGGCAGGGTATGTAAGTCCTATTTCCTGTTAGTAGTCTGTCAACATGTTTTCATGTCGGGTCCAAACTCACCTCCTGCTGAGCAGCTGAGAAAGATCACAAGCACAGGCAACCACAACACTCGCTGCTCTTTGATGATCAAGTAAAGTCCATAGACCAAACCATATTTGCTAGTCTTCTTTCTTGTGATGTGACTCGCGTCCAAGGCTTGTGTTGACCCATTCCCAGCGATAGCAACGGCTTCTCTCTTCTCATCGTAGAGCGAGCCCTCGTTTTCTTCCACAACCTCCGAGTTCTTTTCTCCAAGGTCTTGCGCCCTGACTAGTCTGGAGTAGGCGCCGCCAAGATCAATGAGCTCAGAGTGAGTCCCGGTTTCTAGCACCTGGCCACCTTTGCCTAGGATGATGATGTTGTCACTGTCCCTTATGGTAGACAGCCGGTGCGCAATGATGACAACAGTACGGCCCTTTGATATGTTATTTAGCGCTTCTTGTACAGTTTTCTCAGCATTCGGATCTAGTGCACTCGTCGCTTCGTCTAGCAGCAGAACTTTTGGGTTTGAGATAATTGTTCGAGCAATGACAAGCTGCTGCTTCTGTCCGCCGGATAATGATGAACCTCTTTCACCTATCCAAGTCTCGTATCCATTTGGCAGATCCGCAACGAAGTCATGTATCAGCGCGGCCTTGCACGCTGCAACCACGCGACTCATTTTCTCATCCCTCGACAGGTCCGCATCGGAGCTGGCCAACCTATCTGAAACATTCTGATATATGGTACCGCTAAAGAGCGTTGGTTCTTGTTGAATGAGTCGGATATTTGTCCTGAGCCATTGCAAATTGATGTCCTCCAATTTGTGCTCATCTAATGTAATTTCTCCGGAGGAATACGAGTACCAGCGCTCTAAGAGGCCAAAAATAGTGCTCTTACCAGAGCCACTAGCTCCCACTACAGCTGTCACTTTGTCGGCAGGGAACTCAAGGCTGAGATTCTGCAGAACTGGGATGTTGGGCCTAGAAGGGTATGAGAAAGAAACACTCTGCAAGCGAATGTTGCCTCTGAAATCCTCAATCGTAATTCCTTCTTCCGATAATGAATCAATCTTGGAAACTCTATCGATCGTGGAAAACAGATCTTGCGCTGCAGCCATAGCTTTTGACACAGCGACAATCTGTGGTGCGATCTGCGTCAGTGCCTGGGCGGCAACCAGTACCGCGAAAATAACTCTGAAGGAGACGTCAGAAACAAACATAACGAAAAGCTTGAATGAGAGAATCCCACGTTACCACTGTTCCCGGCTGCTGAATTTCTCCTCTCGAGTACATCTGCATGCCTTGCCAGAAGGCCAAAGCATAACCGGCCGTTATGCTGAAGAACTCTACTGGGAATAAAATAGCATATAACTTCGATTTTTTATTTCCCACCTCCCGCGCCTCACTCAAGATGTCATTGAATCGATCAGTCAGTTTCGGAAACGCCCAAAATGCATGTGCTAGGCGGATAGTCGAGAAAGCCTCCTCAGCAAGCGATCCGGAAGTATTATAGATATCGAATAGCTCGCCTTCATACTTGGTGTCAACATAAATGCATACAAGCATAACCAACGTATTTACCGGTATAATAGCTATCGTGATTAACGTTAACTTCCACTAGACAACAAAGGCTACAATGAAGGCCGAGACAAGCATAGAGAGAGACTGTATGACAAGGCCTAGTTTTTCGGAAATGCCGTGGTAGATGAGATTTCCATTTGCTGTGATTTGACCTGCAACAGACAAATTTTGGTTATCAAAAAAAGAGATCTCTTGTCTCAGGAGTTGACGGACGAAGTCAACACGAAGGCTTTTGGTCGTTCGAATAGCAGTGGCATTGATGAGCATCTGGAACCTTGGGATTCAGCAGCCCGTACTGTAAAAGGTTGACTTTGAGTGCTTACTGTCCAAGTGTAAATCAACGCAAATCTTCCAATGAAGATATAAACAAAATAGAGGCTATGCAGAGTTGCTTTTCGTCAGCAGCATGGATCTACAGAGGGAAAAAAAAATAGATACTTAAAACCAATTTTGACACGTACGTGTAGTGGCCAACCTCGTCCATGTACTCATCAGGTGATAATTTCCCCGTGACGAAGCGGTTGAAAACATTCACAAAGCCTCCAAATACAACGTCCATGAGCGGAAGAGCAGTACCGGCTCCGATCATGGCCACAAATGCAATAAAATTCAAGGTCCATCCTTTTCTATCATTATATCGAAAGACGCGCTAGAGAGGCGTACGGTTAGCACTGGGTGATAGTGATAGATGAAGCATTGAGAAGAGAAGGATGCGCCATACAAGGAAAGATCTAAGGTTTGAATTGGCTTTAGCATCATTGTTGTTGTCTGTACCCTCGGTTTCGCACAATACAGCCTGGTTGAGCCAGGTTTCACCAGATCCTTCCCAGCCTCGTATGAGTACGGCAGATCTCCGCACGCTAATTTTGCCTTTATATCCGGGGCAACAATGACTTTGTAGTAATCGAATCAGTCTGACGGGTGTACATTGATGCTGGAATCTTCACCTTCTCGGTGTTATATACCCTCCGTAATGTCAGCACTCGAACCCTGTTCCCTATGACCCACGTGGTGAGATGACACGGGTTGACGCCCCGCGAGGTCTTGCTGACCACAAGAAGTCAATAACTGCAGTCAGATTGCATCTCCCGTTTTCCCGAATTTAGCCTACTTTTCCCGTGCCGGTTTGGATTCAACTTCCCTTTACGAAACGCCCCAGCTTATCGGTCAATCTTACAGAGATAGGGTCATGTGTCCGAATGGACAGTCAGAAACTTGGCCTGGTTTCTCTCGGACATCGAGGAGGCAAATATGTGAGCGCCTACCTCGAGCAAGCTTCTGCGTGCCCTGGAAGCATTAGGCAGATAGAAAAATTCTAGTAGCAGTTCCTGACAGCGACTTCAAAGTCACTTGCCAACATTCAATTCCGCTTGACAATTTCATTTTCCAAGAGTGACTGGGAAAGTCTCACAACCCAGCTAGCTGCCAGACACCCGCGGCGCTCCATTCAATCCATCTTGTGTTAAGCCCGATGATAATTCATGATAGAACAATTCTGGAGTTTCTTTCATACTAGCGGCCACGACCATTATAAGTCCCAATCGAAAAGCAACTCACCATGGAGTCGCCCGTCATCATGTCATTATCTGATGTCGAGCAGACCACCTTGGCAGCCATAGTTCAGTCGTGCAACACGTCAATCACCTCCATAGAAGACATATACGATTCCACACCATCCCAAGTCCGCATGATCCGTGAAACAAAACCTGAAGTGTACCAATTTGTTCTTTCTCCCGGTTCTACAGCCAGTCTGGAGCGATTTTGTGAAGCACTCCGACGTGTAATCTCACAACAGGCAATCCTTCGCACGCGGTTCTCAACATGTCTCCCAGGGAAAACGCTTCAAGTCGTTTTAAAGGCAGAAGAAGTCGAAGAGGCGATAATTCGCACTTATCCATCAGGTGATATCGACGAGTATTTGCGGAAGAGCAGCGGAGAGCCGGACGACACGTGGCTCGGAGTTCAGCTGTTCCAGACAGCATTTATCGGGATGAAGTTCGTCGCTACTATACATCACGCTGTCATGGACTATTGCTCCTGGTTCACTCTGTTTAATGTTGACGTTGCGGCTGCATTCTATGGATTTCCTACCCCAGACCGTCCGGCTTTCAAAGACTTTGTCGCTTACTGTAATGCAATCGACGATTCGGTCTCCAAGAGATTCTGGCAAGCGCGATTTAGAGGCGTCCCAGTTTGCTTCCCTGAAGCAAAAATACCCAATGCTGTGTCAATGAAAATCAAAAGGGGCACTGTAAGAAGTATTTCCCTGGAGCCGGTGCAGCATATCATCCATTCACAGATCCCGTGCTTTATCGAGGCAGCTTGGGCAATAACCTCGAGTATATACACAGGAAGCGATAGCGTTGCATATGGTTACTTGTTATCCAGTCGGTCTTCCTCTTCCAATGGACTGCAAAGCACCCTTGGGCCAACGGTCACTGAGGTGCCGATTCAAGTTGATCTACAACGCAACATGACCGTGGGACAACTCATCAAAGATAGAGCCCTGTCTCTACGACAACTACAAACGAACCAAGCTGTTCACGGTCGTATTCACAAGATCATGTCATCAAGTCAGGCAGCCAACTATGCTGGCGCGTACAGAACGTTATTAAACATCCTACCTGAGCTTCCTCCTCCGCCCCGTGCTAGCGACACGGATATTCAGTTTGAGCAAATGCTGTCGGTTGAAGCACCGTTTCCCCTACACTTAATATTCAACATGGGTGACAATGGGTTTGTGATTGATCCGCGGTTTGATCCTAAAGCCATTTCTGAGGATCACCTGGATCAAGTGCTGAATCAATTCGAACACGTATTCCGGACACTCACAGAAGCCCCTGCAGACGCCAAGCTCAGCAGCCTGAAGTTGTTGAATCCTCAAGACAGAGAATGTATCTCCGTGTGGAACAGCAAAATAGTTGCTGAGAAAACGATACAGTCAACTGTACATGAAGCTTTTCGCGCTCAAGCCCGTGTGCGACCGGACGCGATGGCTGTAGAAGATAGCATATCGGGGAGAAAGGCGACTTATCGCACCTTGGACCAAATGTCTGACTCCGTCGCCCAACTCTTACGCAATCGGGGCGTATCACGGGACGTTACCGTCAGTATCCTTTTTGAAAGATCTCTATGGGCTGTTGTCGCGATTCTCGGCATCATGAAGGCCGGTGGCATATACGTCCCACTCGGCAACACTGATAGTCAAGAGGAGAGGGCGTCAATCTGCTCAAAAGCGAAGGCTAAACTTGTCCTGGCATCATCTGCGCAATACGAAAAGTGTCTCAATTTTTGTTCGGATATTTTGACCATAGGGCCAAACTCCTTGGCACAAGTTCCTGACAGAATGTTGGACAAGAGCGATACTAGCAGCGGCCCAACGGACACGGCCTTAGTCCTCTTCACTGATGGTAGTATTGGTGGTGGTGGTGGTTGGGGGACAGCCACGGGATGTCATGTTCACGCATCGCAATCTCATCTCATCTTTGCGGTCGCAGGCCAAAGCACTGGGATGGGAACCTGGTTGCCGCGTGGTGCATCGTGCCGAGTATGTATCGAGATGGAGTGTATGCGAGGTTTTGGGGACGCTGCTGTCGGGGGGTTGCATTTGCATCCCTTCTGATGACGATCCTCATGCGCACAGCCAGCCCAGCACCATTCAGACATCTCACACAGATTGGGCGATTGTGGCGTCCAGTAAGGCTGAGGATCTATTTTCCCAGGGCACGAGCAATCAATCGATACTTTGCGTTCAAGAACCGCGTCAAACCAAAGACTTGACAACCTGGGTGAACTCCGGTCGTCGCTTAGTCCGCGCCTGGGGCACATGCGAAGTCTCTATTATAACCACCATTTCGGAAGTCATGGCTCCGTCCGAGGATTCAGAAGACGAACAGATTGGCTCCCCGGTCGGGTGCTGTTCTGTGTGGATAGTAAACCCAAACAATGTTCATGACCTTGCTCCAATCGGCAGCACAGGAGAATTGTTGGTTTCCGGTTCTAGCGTCGCAAAGGGCTACTGGGCAGATGACGTGAGGACTGCGGCCGCTTTTATTGCGCCACCTCAATGGGCGGCTTCATTTGCCGCCGGCGCAAGTAAATTCTACCGGACGGGCCATCTCGCGCAGTACAAGGACGATGGCACTGTCGCCCTGGTTGGAAAACGGATCAATCGAGTGAAAATGAAGGGTCACACTATTCAGCTGGAGCACCTCGAAAGAACACTCCGTCGTCATTGCACTCAAGTTCGAGACGTTGCTGTATTGACGCAGATTTTTGCGGGGAGAACACAAATTGTGGCTGTATTATGCTTGGAGGATTCCCGGCTGCCGTCAGAAAAAGTGCTCCAAAAGGTACCCGATGAATACAAGGAGATTGTGGATCAGCATATAGCTGCTGTTCAAGAAGCTGCGGAAACAAAGCTCGCCGAAGACGTTATTCCATCGGTCTGGATAGCCGTTGAGCTATTGCCCCGGGTGGATCATCAGGATTTGAATCGACTTCGGATTCGGCAGTGGCTGAAGACTTGCAAAACAGCCTAATGAAGGATATTCTGTGGGGAGAGAGGTCCTTGAGGGCTTGTGGCTAAAAGAGAGTTGACACCGTTGTGGTGGGGTGTTATATCTAGGATCTGAACTTCATGCGACGTTACTATTCCGTAGATCCTTGTGTCTTTCTCCTTCCCTTTCTTCTCTATTGTTCTACCGTGTTGTAGTTATGACTATTCTTTGGCACATTTACCATACTTCGCAAGCCCTTCTCTAATAGAGACGCCTGAACTGCACGTTCCCAAACTGCTGGATCCCCGGTATCATTTATCGAGGCGTCGCGCTTCAAAGCGCCCAATCAGAAGGTCTGGGGTTCCCTCCGCCTATGAAAGTTCGTCGAAGGATCATTTGCCTGCATGCAGGTGGCACCACTCTCATCCGAGATTAGACGAGACCTGACCCATGTTGAACCGCGCGCGAGGCGTACAGAGTAAGGCCGCGAGAGTCGATCAATTGGCGGAACAACAACACCACCCTCTCTCGGTCCCGACGGTGACTAGTAAGCTGAAGCATTCTGCGTGGCGTTTTGGAGCCCCTCGCGCGTCGTGCCGCCTGGTTCAAGATAGTAATATTCGGATGGGGGCCAGATTGAACTCAGGATCAGGCTGTTGACATTGATATTCTTATGTGATATTTCAGCCTTGTTGCTACGAGGATGAGGTTACAGTGGTGACGGCATGTCGAAAAGTCGTATGACCGGTAAATCGTACAAGAGTCAGCACACTGGAGCCTTTTCTGCCCTATATAACTCAGCCAGCTGATCAATGCGTGACTGCTGAGCAAGATTCATGTAGATGGCAACAATTGACCCATGGTCAGATGGTCCTATCTGCGGCCACGTCCCGTGAACAATGGTCACCTTTTCGGTTCGCGGCACGGCAATCACAAGTTCGAGTTGAAGTACGTGCTTACGGGTACGTTGTAATTGGGCAAATAGGTCTCGTCTAATAATCTTCATTCTGAATAACTCAGACACACCTTGCGTGTACTAGTCTCTTCAAACTGCCAGCATGCAGGAAGTCAGTACGGAAAATCTCATGCCATGTGTACTTGAAACCATGCCAGGGTCAGCATGCAGTAGCACGCGCCACAATTTAAAGTTTGATGCAACCCTGTAGTTACTTTCGTACACAACGAATGAGGTTACCGGATGATCGAGTAGTATCGCAACCGCTCCCAATACTAGCCACTACCCCTTCAATTCTGAGCGTGCACTCTCTTGCATCCCTCATGGAAGATCCTGGGACTTGCAGTAATTTTCTAGCATTGGGGGAGGTTCGAAGACTTTCTAGAGAGCTGGATGGAGTCTCAATGTGACATGCACGAGAACAACTTAGAAAACACCCAACGACTGAAGTACGTGAATGATTCATACGATTACGGATCTGTCCATACAGCCCACTGTTCACAACCTCACATCTCGATAACGAGCTTACCAAACTGTTTCCCCCCCTTGATATCATCAAACAGCCCATCAATAGCCTCAACACAATCTAGTCCTTTAACAGTCCGACTGACAACAGGCGTAATCTTCTTCTCTCCAATAAAAGCAACCATGTCGGTAAACTCAGCCCGAGACCCAAGCGTGCTGCCCTTCAATTCTATGTTCTTTAACACAGCTTGCACCGGCCAGTCCATCAGGGGACTAACCGTCATTCCGTAGCTAGATATCACACCTCCCGGCTTCAGGATAGGCGTTGTTTTGATAACAACATCGCCACCTGCGCCATCAATGACCGCATCGAGATATGGTCGATCTTGCGGTGGTTTCTGCTTCAACTGAGCCGGCCAATCATCATCTTTGTAGACAACGCCAGCTTTTGCACCCATTTGCACGGCCTTGGTGATCTTCTGTGAGCCTGATGTAACGTAGATGTTGCACCCAAGTTCCAGTGCGAATTGAAGAACCTGGGGGGCTACACCTCCGATGCCGGTAATAAGAATGTTGTGTCCTGGCTTGGCGTTTTGCGATTTGACAACCAAGGCTCGCCAGGCTGTTAGCCCGCAGGAAGGTATAGCTGCTCCTTGGACAGGAGTAAGGTGCTCTGGGCACTGCTCAACTTCCGACTCGTCCACGACGACGTAATGCTGGGCGGCTCCTAGGTGGATGTGAGGCTCTGTGCCTCCCATGGTGCTGAACTGAGACCAGTCCTCCGGTCCGTCTATGCTCTTGGACCATCCTCGACAGGGAGTGAGGATCACGGGTTTGTGCAGGAGATTGGCTGTGCAGCCAGGTCCTTCTTCCACGACGGTGCCGTAGCCATCGGATAGAAGGGACGCTTTGAAAGATATGTTGGGGTAGAGGTTCTCGCGGATAAACAAGTCGCGATGGTTCAGACCAGCTGCTTCTATCTTGACTAGAACCTCGTTCGGTCCTGGCGATGGTTTTGGTACAGCTTTGAGTTGCAGTGGGTAGTAAGGTTTACTACCGGGCTTTGGCCGCTTCTCTCGTATGAACAGAGCGTGAGGCATGGCGATTTACGCAGAGGGAGGTAGTTTTGCTTCTAGTGAAGGATAAATGCTGTTCGCGACACGAAATTAAGAAGCCCCGTAGACGATACATATCACATCACAGTGTGCTGCGCTTGGTAAAGCGTTGTAAGATCTAGTCAAGTGCATGCCTATTCTGCTCTTACAAAATAGATGCGCAATGTTCCAATTTGGCATTGTTCTTGTCTGCCGACTAAAGTGGTAGTTTTTGCCGTTCAAAAGTGAGTAATACACGGTTGCGTGTCAGATATCTGACCCAGTGCGATATCGTGTATCAGGAAGCTCGACTTCTGGCCATGGTCAGCAACGTCAGCAATTATCGCATTGTTTACTCACATGAACAAACATCCACATTTCTCTGATGCTGCATGCGTACATCTGCACCACATTTGAAGTGTCAGATGCATGTCAGCCGGGGCTGATTGGCACGCTAGAGCGAAAATCGTTCGGTCAAAAAAATCCTACGGAAGTCGGCCGTGTGGGTGAGCGTTGGTAGGATAATGCCTCTGCACAATTCATCCTGCACAATTCACAGAACATCAATACATCAGCTGATCCAAGAAATCCTTGCAAGCTGCGAGGAGACTCATCCAGGTCCATTGATGTTCATATCCTCGCCCTTGCAGTTCCCTATTGGTAGAGTTTTGATGCGATTAGATCTTTTAGGCTCTCAAATTGCCATGCATTTTCATGAGCCGCGAATGGCGACCACACGCACCAAAGGCCTCTGGTGAACATCACGACTTAATCATCTACAATTCACCCTGAGCACTTTATGAAGTCTCTTATCTTTTGAAATCCTCGCAAGAAATCATGGCTTATGCGGCAAAGGCAGTTGTTGCAGTGGTGATACTCTATTTATCTCAGTTCATCCACAATCTGATTCGAAATGTCATCAATGGCAGGACCGTGGGATTGCCGATGGTGGTCGTGCCAGTGGATCAGACCCAATTGCCATGGCTGATATTGGCACCTCTCAATAGGCATCGTCTACAAAAGATCATTCCACGACAGATATGGAATCGACTAAAACTGACAATTTTCGGCTGGGAGTTTCACGAGAAGTTGGAACCTTTTGAGCGATTTGCAGGCAGCACCAAGGATGGAACGCGGACCGGAAACGGCCTTTCTTATTTGCTCGCGGGAATGGGACAAATTGAGCTTTGGACGGCAGATCCTGTGGCAGTTTATGACATCCTGCTTCGAGTTCGGGACTTTGAAGTTCCACACTCGCTCGATTTTGCCCTTGGGCAATATGGACCGAATGTGTTAACAACAAATGGGGACTTGTGGGCGAAGCATCGGAGAATAGTGTCGAGCGTGATAGACGAGCGTATATCTAAGACTGTTTTCGAGGAGTCCATGAGGCAGACAAAAGGGCTGCTCGACGAGCTGCACCATTCTGCGACGTCAAAAACGTGTCGGAGAAACGAGAACTTGGAAACGCGCCACATGTTCGATATGCTCAAGAAGATCACCATTCATGTCCTTCTTACCGCCGGGATGGGCAAAACCGTGGCATGGCGGGCCGACGAGGAGGAGAGACCGGAGCCTGGTTACAAAATGACGCATGTTCAGTCTCTCACAACGGTTGTGACGAATATTGCTGGTGTTGGCTTACTCCCGACCGGCATCCTCAACAACTGGCCGAAATGGATCCCTGGCCATAATCTGATGACTTCAATCGGGCGCGCCAAGATGGAGGTGTTGAAGCGTAGCAAGTCCATCCTAGACCAAGAGAGAGTGTCCAGAATCAGCGGAGAGGAAACGTCGGGTGCCATTAACAAGAACAATATTATGAAGAAGTTGATGGAAGCCTCCGAGGATTGCGATGAATCTGGCCAAGCGCTGTCGGAGGCTGAAATGATCAGTAACCTATTCATCTTCACAGCAGCGGGTTTTGAGACAACAGCTACGCTTTTGGCGTTTGCCATCGTACTGCTGGCGCGGCATCCAGAATGGCAGGCATGGTTACTGGAAGAAGTGGATGAGCTCACAACAGCTCACGATGGCGAGGAACTAGACATCAGCGCTTTGGAATACAATTCCGGTTTCCCCCGAGCAGTACGCGCCATGGCCTTCATGTTTGAGACTCTCAGACTTTACAGTCCAGTTTGTCATGTGCATCGAGAAACAGCATCATCGCAAGCTTTGCAAATTGCCACAGGTACGGTGCAGGTTCCAGCCAACACGAGGATCTACGTCAACTCGGTGGCCGCCCATCTCCTCCCTGTATGGCGGGATCTTAACAGAGCATCAGATCCGCCTTTTTACAAGTCAGAAGCTTCAGCGGAGGCAGGAAATGGCGACGAGCATGCATTTCGGCCATCGAGGTGGCTCAATCCGCCTGGTACGGCGCATCAGCGAATCTATCATCCGCCAAAAGGGACATGGATCCCATGGGCCATGGGGCCACGTGTCTGCCCTGGTCAAAAAATGGCACAGGTGGAGTTTACAGCAGTTATGCTGACGCTTCTAAGATGGTATAGGATTGATGCGGTTCCGTTGGCAGGAGAGGGACGAAAGGAGGTTGAGGAGAGGCTAGATGCAACGCTGCGAGATAGCAGCTGGGTGACGGTTCTTCAAATGAACAACGTATTTGATGCCAAGGACGATGGAGGTCTTTTGATGAGACTGAGTCGACGCGGATAACGGCTGCAGAATGGAAAGGCGAAGGCGATGCCATAATCGCGATGCCAGGCGGTGATGAGCCAAGCGCACCGACCGATGGTTGAGGTAGAAGCAGAATTTGGGCGACCTGTATGTACGCAGTATTGCTTGCCGGCCTCATGGCGAGATTAATAGAGTAAGTACACCGTATAGCGCACGTATAGAGCTTAGAGTCCAAGTGTCGCAGACGAGCACTCAGGCGAAGTCGAACGAGAGAGATGTCGATGCTGACGAAGGCACCAGAGATGCACTGCCTGGAAGGCAAGGGACAGGTGAGAGTTACCCAGGGCTAGTAAGCCTAAGTACCAGACATGACGCGCGGCCATGATCATGTGATTGGATATCTGATCGGACCGTACCCAGAAGATCGACAGTCATAGACTGACGTCGAGTCTCTGGTCGTCTGAATCTCACGTCGACAACAAAGGAGGTGCAACCTTGTGCCGACAAGCTGTGAATCTGTGATGGTGCCTGCCGTGCCAGACTCCTGCCAGACTCAAGAGTACGTACCCCGTCCACCAGACACCACACCATGCTTCCATGTCGACGCCAGATCAGACTCCACAGTGGGCACGCCTACTGGCCGGTGCTCGATGGGGCGGGGCGTATTAGAGACCAACTAAAACAGTTGCCGTCTTGGCATTCATATTGTCCTCTTTGGGAATAGCGCGCTAGCACCCTTCTGTCCCAACCAACTTGACCAGGCCAACGAGACCGACCAGGCACATATTGAGCAATGCATTTCACTGCCGACAGAAATTTAATCTTGACGTCTTCATCCTCAGAGAATTGAACAGTTGCTCTTTCTTGTCATTTAAGGCACAGAAAGAGAAGAGAATCACGACAACAGACTCTGTATTCGAACAGAAATTTACCAACGTTATTCAAGCAGACTCGTCGTGGACATCCCGACGATAAGCACCCAGCCGCAAAACATGGCCAGCGGAGAGCCAGGTAAGCAGACCAGGCTCCATCGCACAACACCCCTCCCCTTATGCTATGCTCGTCGAATGAAAGAAATTGAGGCTAGCCCTCTTCACCTTCATCGCATGCTTTGCTGACGCCATCAAGTCCTTTACAGTCTCTTCGTCTATGCACCTAATCAAGCCGCCCCCATCTTTTTCACCATCGCTTTCGGCTTGTCGGCTATTGCGCACATCTGGCAATGAATGTATGTGCCTTACCCTTCAACCCATCTCATCAATATGCCGTCGCATGCTCTGCCAGTATTGCAGCAAGCTGACCAGTTCTGTGGGCCAGACGATATGAAAGCTGGAAGCTCATCGGATTGCACCCGTTCTGCGCAGTCCTATTCACAGCTGGCTACGCCTTGAGAGAATATGGGTCCATGAACTATCTCTATAGTGACCAGAATCTCATCGTATATATCCTGAGCCAGGTTTTTATTTACATTTGTCCGTAAGTTCAGATATTCTTTTGCTTGGTAACCATAAAAAAGTAGACGGAAGACATGTTTGCTAATGCAACGCCTTTTGGTCGTTTGACGCCCTCAGTCCACTCCTTGAGCTTGCCAACTACCATGTCCTCGGTCGCGTACTATACTATGTTCCATACTTTGCGCCCGTGCCCCCTGGGCGGATGCTGGCTACGTTTGGTGGATTGATGGCTCTCGTGGAAGCATTAAATGCAATTGGTGTAGCATTGAGCTCCAACCCGTCCTCGGATGTTGACCAGCAAAAACTGGGAAGTCACTTGACCGTCGCCGCCCTAGCGATCCAGCTTGCCGTCATTGTCATCTTCGTCTGTCTCGCTGGTTTTTTCCATCACCGCTGCAGGAAGGCTAAGCTTCATAACAAGAGCGTGACTACCATGCTCATTGTCTTGTACATCAGCATGATTTTGATCTTGATGCGCTGCATCTACAGACTGGTTGAGCACGTTGGAAACACGACAATAGATATCACTGACCTGCCAACGCTCGAGTCACTGAGTCCACTTTTGCGTTAAGAGGTATACTTTTACATCTTCGAGGCAACCTTGATGCTCATAAACTCAGTCATGTGGAATACGTGGCATCCAGGTCGATTTCTACAGAAAACTGCCAATACTCACCTGTCACCGGATGGAGAGACTGAAGTGACGGATGAACGGGATACAGATGATCGGCCGCTCTGGAAGAAACTCGCATGTATTTTAAGTTTCGGTATTCTGTTCCGCAAGAGCAAGAGCGCCGTGTCTTTTCACGAGCTGACGGAATACCAATCTGGTCGGCAGTGAGTATAGCCCGCCTGAGCATGGAGCAACTTAATCGTCGTAATAGGCTTTTGATGGCCATCTTGAGGACATATTCTCGGTACATTGAGTATGGAAATTACGTTGTAGACACACAAACTAGCTGATAGACACTCAAAACATTAAATTCGTATTACAATCGACTTGCTTGGCAGTAAAGCCAAGACGAAGGAAAGACTGATAAGAGTCCGGCGCACACAGGGTTGAACTACTACCCGGCCGACTCGGCTTGAACGGCATACAGGTGACATTTCGACCAAGCCGTCCGTCAGGGCGTAGTTTAGTATGTATGGCTCGGTGAATCTGACCACCCCGTGAACGAGGACTGCACGGAGCAATCACCAATCAACTACGACGGCGCCCGCCCTCCACGGCATTTATCTTGATTTCGAATAAAGCGGGGGCCGATCGGAAGTACGCCGAGATCAGCATATGGCTAATGGGGAGATAGGACAGCAACCAGCATTTCGAGGCTGAAAATTGCACAATTTATCTGGGTTAGTGATACTCGTAGCGATTTTGTGCTGTCCACCCATTCATTGCCGGGTTGTACTGCGATGACCATGTTATCTCCTACAAAATTACATGCGTAGATTTAAAGAGATGGGATGCGGAGTGGACACTGTGTAAAGTTACGACCACGAATATCACTGACCGTCGTCAGACAGCCGGAAGCAACCACGTTCAATCGACCAGACCAAACGGCACTGATAAGGGGTGTGCAATTTGTTTCACCTGGATCTTGCATAAATACCGGGTTTGGTTAGTATCGTGACGGCCTGTTAGGACTGTCAAACGGATCTCGCACTCAGTCGCCGTCAGCCCGCATACATCGAGCCTCAATTGTTTAATGTCGGGAACAAAGTTTCCAATACTGCGTCAACGAGAACGAGCTCTGAGGTGTCTCAGGATTGCCTCAACAGGGATAGAGGTCGTAATCGTACCATTCCTGCTTTAGTGCTTACGCCACTGGGACCTTTCACCTGTCAACCGCTGACACTGTGCATATACGAGTTAACTGGATAAATCCGCGAAGGTCAGAATTTTCGGCCAAGACCAATCTTCAATTTCAAGGGATTACTGTGGTTTAGGGAAGGCACTCAGTGAAAATGTCAAGGCTGTGATTGAGTTACTCACGATGATTCTTTGTCATCTAGATTGAGTTATACGGCAATGCATAACTCAAAACTGACATTGAAGAATGTAACCATCGACGGCTATGCAGCAGTTGCGGGGTCGCAATGCTAAACAAGTTTCTCTCCAGTATGTCTTGTATGCATGAAGGACCGCCTATATTGGGCGAAACGGGTGTTACGTGGAGCAACACAATGCGTGACACGAAACTTTGCAATGAGAAACATCGCGGGAAAGACAGTCTCCATCCAGGCAGTGCTCAAGTGCCAAGCCCATTGCCTCAAAATATGGTGACATGAAGCAATCATTCTGGTCATATGCAGTGTTATGTGAGGAACCTGGTCTATCACATGTCGGTAGAAGCATAGATCGTTGCCTCTTATAGATTATAATACAGATCATACTCTCCTCAGGAGTTTCATCAGAAAACCGTTTATATCCGTCATTCTCCATAGATGGCGGAGTTGCAGACCACTTCCTTCCGTCTTTTCTATCCTTTAATTTATTAACTAGAGTCGTCTTCGTCTTTAGAACTATCGGTGCAGTCGAATGTTTCCCCATCTTCATCATCCATGAGGAAGGGCATCTTTTGATAAGTCCGTCTCATAGAGGCAAGGTAGTCTCTCACTTGGTCGTTCTTTCTCAAGAATCCCACTTTCACACCGAGTTTGTAAAGGACCTGGACCTCCTTTATTGACTTCTCTGCACGATACTTCGGCCGTTCGCCTTGACGTGAGGCTGGGTTCTTTTCGAGAGTCGGTGGTATCGGCAAATCTGGTTCTTTGCGCTAATGTCTCAAGTTAGGGCAAGGGAAATGGCATGATGCTGACGAGAAGAACAGAAAGTCATATTGAGAATGACACGAAAAGTGAATGCAAGAAGAAACAGAGAAGAAGGGGGAAATGCTCACTCTTTGGTTGAGCCCAACTGCCGCTGGTTCATGTTGCATCTGCGAAAAGCTTCCGCGATGTGGTTCACCGCCGAATATGGCTTGCTCGCTGCTGATGCTAGACACTGACGGGAGACTCCTGACCGATGCCGGGGTCTGATATTGGAAAGATGATAGCGATGCTAGATCATCGGCCCTGGAATGTGTTGGTGGCGGTTGTATCGAGCTTCTAAGTGCGACCATGTCCTCGCGAGTGCTTTCCTTGACTTGTTCCTCATTCTCTTCTCCTCTATTTGTGGAAAACTGCAGGCCCATGATCGGCCACAAAGATTGCGAATCTGTATAATAACTCTTTGATTGGTGTGGTGGTGGTTGTTGATGATGCTGGCGCGGCGGCTGTGGTCCTTGAGGCGATGGACCTTGTCCCAGGTAGCAACTTATCAGATCTTGAGACTTTTGAAAATATTCAGGGTGAGGCGGAGATGGTGGAAGGCTGATAGCCGGCGTAGGCATCACATCTTGTTCGATGGCGGCGAGAGCCTGGCCAGATTGAATACTGGAACCATCGACAAGGCTAGCGTTGGGAGGTCGTTTTTGACGTTGTCCTATCCTCCGTCAAAAGCGCTATTAGTATTGAAACTTTGAATTGAGAATACGGGGGGCTACTAGGGCGCAATACTTCTACGTTGTTGTGATTCGCGATTCTGACGTCGTCGTCGTTCTGAAGAGTTTTGACTTGGTGACATTTGAATAGCAACCTGATCAGAAAGAAATAGGGGAGCAAAGCAATTACTACAAAGCTGGACTCAAATCCTTAGATTGAAGGGACTACTTTTGTTTGCATGAGCAATAAGCAATGGAGGTGGATACAACATGTCAGACAAGGATGGGGTGGACATGAACCCTCAAGCTCTCGCCAAGTACTCGGGATCTTAGACATTGGATGATCCTTCTCAAGTGGGCGATATCAATCAACATCACTAGCATAATACGGCTAGACGGCAAGATTGCCAAAAAGAGGGGCGCGTCGAAAGACGGGACCCCAAATTGTAGTCTTCCTCCACACGTTCGATAACATCATGGAAGTGGGCCGGATGGAAATAGCCCCTCGAATCAGCCATGTGGAATCATCTAGCGTGTCACA
>AFRD01000540.1:0-20050 GCA_000222875.2 Periglandula ipomoeae IasaF13
AAATGCAAGGCACGTGGTACCATTGGCAAAGTCCTTTGAGCTTTTGTGTTGATGGTCTCGTAAAACGTGTCCCGAAGCATCAAACTCCCATGCTCGTATGTATTTCGGATGATTCCGATGTGAGATACTCGCCGCCTGGCGAGAAGGCGAGGCTTTTGACAGGTCCATCCATGGCCCTTCGCCTTGTGAGAGGAATCCGTTACCGGGCCTAATTAGTGGTAGGTTGTCATTAGCATATCTCGTCTTTTTTCTTCATGTTTCCTTTTTTTCCTTTCGTCGGCGGACGGCGCCGGAGTGGGGCCACAATACCCGTCCACACCCTGATTTCGCCGGCATCAGACCCGGAAGCCAGGCGACGGCTATCTGGAGAAAAGACAAGAGAAGAAATGGGATCCCGGTTACCCTCCAGGGAGACAGCCGCTCGACCCGGGCTCCCCAGCTCAAATATTCATATAGCGTGGTCTTTTGTTCCCCAGGTAAGATATCGGGAGTTGGGCGAAAGAGCAATCGCGGTGATGGTCCCCTCCATTGCGAGGCTCCAAAAGGACGAGATTAAAACGACACGTATAGCCTGACAAAATACTAATAGATGGGTAATGTAAGCAGATCGAGTCAGGATCCGAGACGGAGTAGGAGAGGCGGATGACGGCCAGGTATTTCCTGGCGAGGGAGCAGATCAAGTCCAACATCTCGATTGCGTGTTTCCCCGCTTCGTTTGGCCGCCGGCTGGAGCAGCAACTCTCTTGACGAGTTCAGTTGCTTTGGATGGAGTGAGACGAACATGTTGAATGACATTGTTGGGCCGGCAATTCAGCTTTCATGTTGTCATACATGAGATGAGTAAGTCAGCATGCGGCCGAACTGCAACTCGCTGTCAGCTAGGGCACTTCTCATGCCAATTGGTGTTGGTTATGCAATGCCTGTCATCCGGCAGTTCTTTGCTCCGATGCAACGAATAGGAATCATGCCGCCCTGCCGAATGTCACCAATGCTGACCACCCATACGCTTGCCGCAATAGAACTGTATAGCTTGCTACCTCGATGACTTGCATTATTGTTGAGGCTGCTCTGTGCCGACGTTGCACATCGACAGCCTCGAAAATGCTGTCCTATCTCAATAGGTGATGGAGACGCGATGTTGTTAGTGTACATCCAAACACACAGGTTTGGCGTCGCGGATGTTGTACCCATGACAGTTTGGAAACGACGACTTTGGCCCCCAAACAGTCACAATAGCGCCGCCAGGGGAGAAGACTGCACGAGAGTCTCCAATACGCCTGTTTACGGGCGGCAAAGACTGAACGTTTGGATGGAGAGTCCCATAAGTGCTAGGATTCCAAATTCAAGAAAAGTTCTAGGATAACATATGAACTATTGTTAATGGCAGAAGAGACGAGCAATACGTGACTCATTACTATCGAACAGCCTTGGAGAATAGCTCCTAGTCAAGCATTAGGAGCCTAGCCTGCTTCTCGCTGGCTAATTGAGGGCACAACCGGACGGCCGAGGAAGGATACACAGGAGGAGAAGGATGGTGAGGGGCGGCTGGTCGAGACCTCAGCCGGCAACATGGGGATGAGCTATCAATTGTGATCCATCTCGACAGCATTAGCAAGCCTGAGAAACATCCCGCGAGAACACCGAGGTGCGGAGAACGAGGGGGTGAAAATCAGAATATAAATATTGCGACGAACACACCAGCGGATCAGATACCTCTCAGTTTTCTTTTCCATCCTCAACCGCAAGAAATCCATATCGTCTGAAAGTACATTTTTTTCCCTATCAAACTACCTCAACAAGTAAAAATGACCTCCCACTCTACTGGTCTACGTCCTGTAGTCAAGAACCCAAAGGATGGTGGTTCCGGTGGTAATGACTTCGATGTCACCAACGACTTGAACGCGGTCAAGACAATCACTGTCTGGATCAGCGACGGAAGCGGTAACTACAGTGATAGAAAGCTGGTGAAGGCTATCAAGGTCGAGTGGACCAATGGCAAGGAGCGCGTTAAAGGAAACCAAACAGGCACCTCGCACTCATTCACCTTTGATAGCGGTGAGAAAGTGACGTCGCTGGCTCTGTGGACGGGAGACCGTGTTGATAGGATCGCGATGGAAACGAGCGGGGGTAATACGTTTGACCATGGGGGAAAGGACTACACGCATGGGAGGGGCGGGACAAAGCATACTCAGGAACTGGGCAATGGCATCCTCCTTGGCTTTACAGGAGATGCCGACTCGAATGAGCTCGTCTCTCTTGGATCCGTGTTTAAGGAAGACTCGGACAAGAAGGTAAGATAGCAAACCATCGTCTACGAGACTATCCACAGAGAACTGACAATGTGCTTCTATAGCGGTGATTTTGACAACCATGGCTTGCTGTGCTGGGAGCAATTGGGTCCACGTGCACGGCGTGGGCTCTATCATCGCACAGATTCTAGCAGACACCAAAGCAAATGCGAATCTAGCTTGGGCAGGCTTGTTCATGTCGAAGAATCTAAGCAATCAAATCTTCCTCTTGCAATGTTATCGCACGGGTTCAGCTTAGCTTTCGCAGCAACTCAGTCCCAACACAACTCAGAGACAGCCAGCGACCCTGTGGTCAAGCTGATTTATAGATGTAGACTGTAAGCTTCACTTTGTGGCAGCTCCGCTCATTCCTTCACATGATTCTTTAGCCGTGACGTCGATGACAAATGTAAAGCTCCTCCTAACGACTCAGGATGTGAACCTAATCTGCGGGGAAAGCTCTGAGAAGCTATCTTTTTTTCTTTACTCAAGGCTAGCTCATGAATAACTTCAACAACTCTGCAAACTTCGGTGTTCCCAAACCAGTCACAGGATCCCACCCCTTTACTGCAGAAAAGCCCTTGTTGCCACACCCCTCATTATTTCCAGCAGTAATGTCATTAAACACCTGAGGATTCTCGTACAAAACGGGATTAATGAATCCGACAACATTCTTACCAGCCGCAAGTCTGTGCTCATTGATGATTGTGACAATAGCGGCAAACAGAGGTGTTGCCGCACTAGTCCCGCTGATGAGGCCGTAGTCGTTGTCAACGTAGGTTGCGATATCTTGGCTGATGGCGGAAACACTGTTCAGAGTCAGAATCACAATGTCAAAATGTCGTCATAATGAAGTGGTTGCACTCACTCTGGCATCCCCCTTCCTATGAGATTATAAATGCCTCCGTTTGCCCCTATCGGCATGGAGTCGTTCCTCGTAGCATTATGCAACGAACTGAACGACTTATACCCCGGATCATGATGCTTGAAGTATGTATTCAACGCTGATTGCTGATAGCTCGGGGTCGAATAGATGGTGCTAAAGCCGCCGCCACTGGTGTAAGTTCCATCAGCGCCGTCCTGATGCGGTAGGTACGCAGCAACTTCTGCGTCGCCTACAGTGCCGTTTGCAGGCAGCTTTGTCCCGCCCACTACCGTGATGTAAGGACAGTTTCCTGGGAAATTGGGATTGAACACGGTGTGATCGTCTCCAACACATCCATTAGGATCTGGATCCCACGAGCGAGAAGCGACGCCCGCATCACCCGATGCAACAAGGATAGTGTGACCCTGTAACGCCAGCTTCATAAACTCGTTGCACTGACGTTTCTGGTAATAAAACGGCAGATCGAACTCGGATTTACTGTACGAGATTGAAATGACATTGGTGGGCTTTGCGCTACCGCACTGTCTCTCGCCCTGATACCCACCTGGGTTCTGCGTATCAGGATAGACGTCATCAAAATTTGGATCATCGCCAACTTCCCCGAAAGCGCTGTATGAGCAGTATGACCCATCGATTGCATCTAGAAAAGTATTGAATAGCCCTCCCGCTCCACTGACGGTGTACATCTTGTTGTCAACTTGGAATAGCGTAGCTGACTGAGGATGTATGATGGTGTACGCGACTTGGAAATCAAGGTCGGACTCTCCGTCGGCGTATTTCGGCTCGACGGGCGCTTCGCCTCCATCTATCGAGGCGAGAATAGGGTGAGTTCCCTTGGGGATCCTGGGGGCAAACTTCTCAAAGAACAGGTCCAGATCCTCTTGGGCGTAGTAATCGCCAGTCTCGTAGATGCCCAAGCTGTTGGAGGAGTGGTTGAGAGTGTTCTCAGGTATACCGTAGAGCTTCTTAATGCATTCGGGGGTAACTGCATCTGCGCATTTCGAGGTATCGTTGGCAGAAAGAATGTCGGAACTTGCTTGAAGCTTGGACGCAGTAGGCCTAAGTCTTCTTTTTGTGTGTTGGTTTTCCCTGGGAGCTACAAGCATGATACCAGGAGTAATAAAGTCAACATGCCCTTTAAGATCCCTTGGAATCGAATATTCGTCGCAAGCTATTGTTGACGAGTCAGTCGAAGAACGACTGTATTTGTAATATCTCGCGTTGAGCATGGTCTCAGCCTGGGCAACCGTCATATTGGTTTTTATCCATCCCCGATCACGCGAAATTATAGGTGAACCACCGGCTTTTGATACCCAGGAGCGCACAATGTTGATGGTTTCCTTCGAAGGGGCAAAGATCTCGGCAACTTGTCGTGCAGAATAGTGTTTCCCGTATTCAGGAGACGAAGGATGAGAGACATTGTAGATGAGCTCATCTGCGTGTAGGTTCTGCTGTGTCAATCCAATTGTGAGCTCAATGCTACTCTTGGGATCTAAACGGTTGCCTCTCGTCCACAGCCGCCCATGATCAGATCGCTTTTCGTGGACAACATGTGTACTTGGATCAGCCAAAGCCTTGTCCAACGAGCCTATGAGGCAGCCGACGAAGAGAGCTAAGTTGCCCTTCATGTTGTCGAGATCTTCATCGAAAGCCCAGATGCAGACACAAAGAGCCTATAGAGTGTTCTTGCAGTAAAGGGTTGTCTTATACCTCCCACTATCTCAAGCTACTCAAAGAAGCGTATACCGCTAGACTACACCAGCAGCAGTTGAGCACTTTAACCGGGTTCTAGACAGATATCTCGGCATCTTGCCAGATCTTCGTTCTAAATACGCGCAGCGGAATATATAGAACTGCAATGTTCTACCCAGGCGGCACTTATCGTAGGTCATAGATATTAGCATCTTTGCCACAGCTGTTCCTGCTTCTTCTGGAAGGTTACATCTCTTGATACGAGATGCAACACCTAGGAAATGTAGCAGGACATGCATGCATGCGCCACTAATTGAGTTATGTTTGCCAATTATATCTTTGTAGTTTGCCAGGACCATCGTTGATCAGCCAGCTTAACAAATCAGAATCCTAGCTGCACTAGTTTTCAAGGGGCATGATATACAAATTTCATTTTCTCTTTTGTTTCTTATCTAATAGTAGACCAAGAATCTAGTTCTTGCTCTGTTCACCGTCTTGCTAATCGAGAGTTCGTATTCGCCCCATAAGCTTTCTCCCTCCTTCCTATTTCGTAACGTTAGTTACACTCAACTGGCTAATAGTAGCTCGCACAAGGTTGTGCCGCAGCAGAAAAGGTAAAGATATGTCAATTGGTGGTCCCAGTTTTGTTCGGTTCGGCATGTCTTAGCCGATGTGGGACAGCGTTTCTGACAACAGGCATTGAGTGCTTTCACTGGAAATATAATCCCAAAAGTCCAGTGTCCCCCGTTTTCGTCTCCCGAAAGACTTGGGGCGATAGTACTTTGAGGCGTTATAACGAGGAAAGTTGTCATGAGCGACGAGCGTAGCTGCGGATGATAAACTGCCATGGCGATATTTTGCTGGCTGCGAAGGTAGAGTCGGGGATGCAGTGCAGTATGCGGGATGGACTCGCACGCTAGAACATCGACTGGCTTGTCACCTCTCGCACTCGACACCATTACGAGGTCACAGACGGCAAAGTTTCTCAGCGATCATGTACAATTAAGCTATCGCAACCCCGCATCTCAAAGGAGTGTAGTGACAAACGCCAAATTCCTATCCCAATGCCCGTAACAAACGCCGGGAGCTACAAAGTCAAATCCCAAGTCCCATTTCCTATAAATAACCACAAGCCTCTTCAGAAACTGATTACGATTACACCTTCTCTTGGTGTTAGTGGATGACTAGTCGACTTTGATGGCGCTGCACATCGTTAGCACATACACAGGCAGTCAACTATGGCAGACATCGCGATTCGTCCAAACAAGAATTGAAGCAAGCATTGAGAGACGATGAAGTGGAACAAGGATGGAGAAAGAGGGCCAGAAGGGGAAAGTCACGGGAGGAAGCTGGAGCGTGATGTCGGAGGCCAAAAAAAAAAAACTCACCCGTAAATCCTTCTCACAAAAGCATATGCGCTCAAAAACCCAATCGTTCCCGTCAAAAGTCCATACACACAGCACGCCATGAAACTATAACTGAAAAACAGCATGCTGCTCACGAATCCCGTGATATGCAGCTTGAAAAAGTAATACCACACGCTGTATGCAAACACCCAGAGGGCGCTGCCGCCGCCGACAAAGAACGACTGCCACCACCAGTGGTAGTTCTCCGAGCAGAGCTGAATGTAAATGGTCACGACGGTGACCTCTGCTATCGTGACGGCCAGAATGACAGACACGACGGCCAGGAACCCGAATACGTAGTAATATCCGCTCTTGCCCTGCCACATGCTCTGAAAGACAAAGAGTAACTCGATGAAGATGACGGCAAAGGGAATCAGCCCGGCCAGGAGAATCGATTGGATGGACTTGATATACCATGCTTGCTGAGGGACTTGACGCGGGATGGATGCCGTTTGCGTTGGGTGCTCCCATGGACCGGCTTTGTTGTATCCGTAGTACGAGCCGGCTAGGACGAGGGGCACTTGAATGCACAGCCAGAGGAACATGATGGCGATGAGGGTGCCGAATGGTATGGCCGTGCTGGAAGCTTGCGCCCAGACGAACAGGTTGAGAACAAAGACGAGGCCGAATGTGAGGCCAGGGAACAAAAGTGCCGTGATCAGTGCATTGGCCTTGTAGTCTGTTCCGTCAAAGCTCCTGAAGACCCGTGCGGAGAAGTAGCCGGAGAAGAGACCTGCGAATATGAACAGTCCGATGCCAACGCTGATGAATCCGCCGCGGAAACTGGGATTCAGCACACCCAATGCGCTCAACAGGACGAGGCCAACAGCCATAAACATCAGTTGCATGCCGGAGCCAACAAGTGGTGCCAGCAGACTGCCGAATCGGGGGGTCCTGAACACATCTACGTGAAGTAGCTTCCAGCCAGTCACATCCTCAAGAGCCTCGTCGTCGGAAGAAATATCGGCATCGTTGGCCTCATCACCCTGGTCCAGCAATCCGGGCTTCTCCTTTGGCGAGCGAGCACCGGAGCGTTGCTTGCGCTTTATTCGCAACTTGCCATCCTCGGCCAAGGAATCCTTGTAGCCCTTGATATCGGAGCGGACGGTCTTGGCGAGGATAATCATAACGATACCCGTCAGCAAACCACAAATGATGAGAGAATTGACAATAGCAAGCCAGTGAATGCGCGACCCTTCCTCCTGGTTGACGAAGTACAGGTCCCAGCGTCGCGCCCACTCGATGCTGTTATCCTCCCGAAAGTACACAGAGTAGGTGTACGGAATGTTGATAGTGCCGTCGGCAGCATCGTCGTCGTTCTCATCAAGAGCGGCAGGGTGATAAGACGAGTCGGCGTATTTGGGAGCTGGATCGACCGTCTTGTTGGCCAAGTGCAGCTCGAAGGCACCATCAACATTTTGCAAGTCCATAGGGCAACCCTGGTTGTCGCGACGGTTTGCGCTGCCGATACTCTTTGGGTAAACCTCGAAGCCTACTATAATCTTCTCGCCACGCTCTCCAGCACGGCCTGCAGCTGATCGATACCGGATGGCGATGGTGTAGTGGTTGTGCAGATAGTAGCGAGCTTTTCCCGTGCTTGGGGATACTTCGGTGTATCCAAGCTTGAAACCAGCCGCGTAGTACTTCTTGGTCTTATCGACGGTAACAAAGCTTGTCGCTCCCGGCAAATTGTCCACGATCCACTCGGCCACGTAACCATCCCGAACCAGCTCTTTCGTTCGCTTCAAGTCGCTTCTTGACATCTCCTTGTTGCAGAGAAAGTTGCAGGGTTTGTCTTTATTCATCGCTAGCTCAATATCGGATGCCATTATTCGGTCGCCTCGGAGGACTTCGCCCAGATTGAGTGAGATGCTTTGGCCGCTCAACAGTCCAGTGCCTGCTTTGTGTCGGCCGGTCAGTGGACATACGAATGGCAAGTCGTAGTAGGCATATTGCAGTTGTATATTATCGGAGTAGACCTTGTTGACCATGAGAGGAATTTGCTGGTCTGGCTTGTAGCTTTTGATCGACCAACCTATATGAGGGTCAATTGAAAGCTCAGATGGTGTCATCCACGAGGAGTCGGGGCTGAAATACCTGGAATATAGAAAGCTTCTGTGGAGCACACCAAAGCCAGCGACAGGAGGCCAATCAGGCTATTTTTCGACCCCCAAACCATCTTTCCTTGTGTGTTGAACCTGTAACTCACTCAATTCGTAATATATTTCTCGACCAGGTTCGTTGACTACTGTCCTTGTCCCAAAGTTGCAGCTTTGTAGCTCGTCGTGGGGCTTCGGATCTCTCGGAACGCGCCAAACTGATGGTCAACCGGAGTCAAGACAACAGGCACTCGTTTCCGATTCGTCGTGGCGGGAATATTTCAAACAATTGTCGAGTGCAGGCCCAAACCCGTCGGTGTTGGACAAGGGGATGCCGAAAAGGCAAAGCTTCGTGTAGAGAACCAGGAAAACGAGTGAAATCGGTACGAAGTACCAGTGAGTTGAAAGTATTAGCGACTCAACGAGCGCAAGCCGTCACGGTACGCGAAATACAAAGCAGGGCCAAACGAATCGCGGGCGTCAAACGTGATCAGAATGTGTCGCAGTATCGAGGGTCTGGTGAAGGGCGACGATTGGGACGAGAAACAGGGGTCTAGGGTTTGGTGCAGGAATTCTAGCGCAGATAATCTCGCTGGAACAACGACGGGCGATTACGTTGGCTGCGCGTCCAGTTCATCGTCAGGGCAATGGTGAAAAGGGGAAAATGTCAAGCAGAAATGTTCCCGGGAGACGACAGAGGATGCCGGCAAGGAGTTGGGGGGAGCATTTAGGAAAAGGTGGGAACGTTGCGTTGCAGCGATAAGAGAGGCAGTTGGGTGCACCGAGTGACACACAGCCAGTCCAGTTCAGTGAAGTCACTGCGTCTGCAGCTTGCAGTCTGGTGTCTGGTGTCTGGCGGGTGGCCCCACAGGCTGCAGCTGCATGTGGAGCGGAGCAAGAGGTGGCCTCAAGCTGCTGGCCTTCAGGCTGCTGCTCCTCAAGCCGGCTGCGTGGGCAGATATCAGCCGCCACCGGATTGGCCAGTGCCGGCATGTGGCCCCAGCTGCCCTTCTGGGTGGCCCGGCACGTCTGGTATGGTGGTGGCCTGTGTGTGCTCTGCTCTTACACTCCAGTCGGCTAAGATTATTTGGTCTCATCTCATCACATCAATCACATTTCTACTCAATCCATCCCCATCCGCATCCATTCCCCGGCGCTCCAGGGCCAGGCCCCGCAAAACAAGCATTTTGCCTTGAGACAGCCTGTGCAACGCAATACGACAGCTTGCATTGTCAAATACGAAGAGCCCGTGCAACCCAACCGCTCTTTCCGCCGTCATATATGAGTCGCTGTAGCTTGGACACAGCATGCGGTTATCCATCAGCAAATAATGAGTTGGCATCGACTACAAAAGTTGATCGTATCTTGGAACGTTATACTGCGCGAGACAGACAAATGACTGTTTTTCTCATGCATCATGTATCGTGATACCATCTATGCTGAAATACGCCTTCTTGGAAGTTCGACTACTTCGAGGGACCTGGAATAAGGCCTTGACAGAATTATGGACCAATACAGAGGCATCAATTACAACCACAAATAATATTAAATCTACAACATCGCATTCGCGTTCTAGTATCTATGTCGTAGTTGCCATCTATAGCGGGTATCATGTTCATCGTCATCTCATTGCCTAGCACGCATCCACGCAGAATCATCGTCGTCGTCGTCTTATCCCAGCACGAACATGTCACCCCAAGCATTCATGTCACATGCTCTCACCGCATCGCACCAGAACGAAGTAGCAAACAACTCCTTTCGAAATTAAACATTGTGCTCTGCCCACCAATACTTCGAATGCTATCCTCCATGAAAGAACTGGAAAAACAATAAAACTTTGTGTCGTCCTCCCACAGAAGTCGAACAATACTTGAAATCATGGATAAATGATAACACGCTAATTCAGCAGACAAACAATTTGCGACGCCAAGAAATCAAATAGAGAAGAGAGAAAAAGTGGATTGCAACACCCAAACTTGGGAAACAATTCGTAAGCTCCATATGCCGATAGGCATCATGGAGTATTAAGTTTTATAACAATATTAACACGCGCTCGATCAAAAAGCGCGAACGGTTCGACGGCTGATTTCGTCATACCCAGGGAGCATGTGGTTCGTATGTTGTGTCAACTCGGGGTATTGCAACATATGTCGGTCAACGACATTGTTGCTCTCCAATTGCTGATACTCAGCCATGACGCTCTCAAAGCTGGGCAAGTCACCATCGTGTGGCTCGTGGATCGTCTCAACTCCGATTTGCAGGGGAACGGCAAGGGAGATGGCTGTGTTGGTAGGACCGACGGAAAGGCTAAGGTGCAGCGTGTATGTGCGAGAAATGAGACACGAGTGGAACGTGGGCAAGAAGATCTTCTTGTTCGACAGTGGGATGTTGAAGGGGATTTCAACGACCGCGTTCTGTCGGATAGGACACTTGCTGCTCGCCTTCTTGCCAGCCTCGGCACAATCCGGCTCCGACTGATCCTCGTCCGTGACCCCCAAGCTTGAGTAACCAGAATCTCGGCGTCCAGAGATGTTGCGCATCTGCCAATTCACTTTGTCCATGGATTTGTTGTTGAACAAAGACGTGGTCGCCGTGTAGCTGAGCGACGGATTAGGCGTATACGTAGCCCGGCTGCCCAGGTTCGGGAGCAGATCGGTTGGAGCAGCGCCGAAGAAGGTGGAGGATGTGATCTTGCCAGAGACTGAGTTGATCTTGGGAGGAGCACAATCAGCCGAAGACGGTGCGAATTCAAATCCGATGCGAGCGACAGAGCCAGATGACTTGTGCCCATCAGCTGAAAGCATTATTGCGGTAGGCTGGTTCGCTGAGACTGTCAACTTGCCAGCCTTGGTGGAGAAGAGGTTTTTGCGGATCGTCTTGGTCTTTGACATGGTGTATCTCTCATCCCTGAACGTGATATCCAACGGTGCGTCCTCGGGGAGCGATGGCAGAACCTTGACGATATGATAACCTTCGGAAAGCTTCTGTGGGGCTTGGCCAGCTTCGGTAGCCTTGCGATAAGCCCTTGCCTTGACAGAGTATTCGATTTGAGCCATCTCAGGTGCGGAGTCGTCGGCTTCCCAGAAACCAACAGTCGGGGGAAGTCTCAAGTGGTAGTCCCTGACGGCAGGAGACGAGCAGGGATGATTGCACGCTCCGAGAGTGAGCTGATGAGGTACGACGAAATGAAACGGTATTGAGTAAGTTTTGCCAACCACGAAGACATTATCTCCTGGGAGAGCAGAATTGTCGATAGGCATTCGCAGCTTCATAAACGGCCGAATTGAATGAGCAGGATACTGCTGAACAAAATCGAGCCGGGTGGCTGCGATACCCGAGAAGATGATGTCAAAATCATCGAACTGGGTGTCCTTCTGCGTGCAAACCACGGCACGACCAGAGATTGTCGATCCAGATGTATAGACCTTGGAGTTGAAGTGTCCATCAATGACAACCTTAATGTTGCTGGTTTTCTGGTTGGTGGGACTCTTGCTGGGCCGAGAGTTGGCCAAAGCAGCTCCTGCTGCAGTCCCTGCAGTCATGATCCGGCGTTGCTGATGAGAGTGATTTGACGCTGGAGGAAATCTCCTGAAAACTGCACTGAGATAGGCTCAGGGGGAGTTAAGTGAAAGGTAATAGGACAGCGAGCCTTTTCCGGAAACCTTTCGCAGGTTATGATATATGTGACTCTGGACAAGGTGCGGAGGTGACAAGCACGCCCTTTGGCCAGTTGTTTATATAAGCCGTCAGGATCTCGTAAGCAAGTTATGTTCTTGGCTTGGTGTTGTGAGGCGACTGGAGCCGATTGGAGCGGAGAATTATAGCGTGGTTTGAAACGGGAATGATCAACCTAGAGCTGCAACGTCGACAGCCGATTATGCGAAATAGCTTCCTTTTGCGTAAGGATTTTGGGCGGCGGAGGGATGGCAACTATTAATAGGTGTTGGAAGTGGTTTATTAGGGACAAGAAATTTGTGAGGCAGATAGGGTTGGTTGATGGTGGTGGTATAAGTCGTGAGTGGCGTAAGAAAAGGGAAAATGACAAAGGCTGACTGAAGCAGTGCGGAAAGCAAAGGCAGGGAAACAGGCGCAAATGGCAGCAGGGGAAGGTGCAAACGTGAAGCGAGAAATCCAAATTATATTAAGATTTCTCTAGACGTCACTTGCTAAAGGAGCAAGCAGCACAGGGCGAGAAACCAACGGTGACGTGAAGCTGACGACAAGAACAAACATCGTGAATGGGAACGGATGGGAATCATCTTTTATTCTTGTTCACTTGAGCCACGCCGTGGTATATGGAGATGGGCCAAAAAAGTGTCGACCATTCTAGAGCTTCGCAAGCTCCAGCTGCCCCCTCGCTGCTGCTCGTCGCAGCTCCTCCTTGGGCCGACAAGTGGAGGAAGGAGCCAGCCATAACCCAGCACCGGCCCAGCACTGGTCCAGCAATGGTCTCTAGTGCTGGCTTTGATGGAGTGCCGGTACCGGTACCACCGGCAAAGCGCACGCCACTTTCGCACCCCTCAGACTTTTCAATTGACCCTTTTGGCTCCGTTGGGCTCCTCCCAGGCTCCTCCCACCATCTCGCTGCTGCTACATGGCCAAGGCCAGCACGCAACCACCCCAGCTAGCATGTACGCGAATGGCGGTTTTGCCGCGACCACGATGCTTGGAGGATTGAAGAGTTTGACGCCCTTTTCTGGGTGACGACGCGCACTCGCGTGTGAAAGAGAAATGACTACAGCAGACAATACAGTACAGTATTGAGAAACAATACAGAGCCAAGGTCAAGGTGTGCTATGGTCATGGGGGCAGGTATCGCCTAAGTGCAGACAAATGCTCCTTCCTGCGGGCAAACGCATTGAAGTCGCTGCCTTCTAAGGCCAGCAGGCACCGTCGTTTTGGCTGAAAACAGTGCTCGCGGGACCTCAAACTCCGGCAACGAGACACCAGTGGATCGTATAGTAGAGGGTATAGGCCACAGTATCTGCTGGCACGGCGACGCAGGGCAAAAACAGTTAACCACTAAATCTTATTCTCGACGCCTCTGTGCCGTCCGTGTGCACCTGGGCTCCCGCATGTGAAATAATCTCTCATGAACTGGTGTGGTGATATTCCTCCGAACGACCCTTAGACCTGCAGTTACTGCAACATTTTGTGGTTGCAATGGCGGTTGGCAGATCGTCGGAGGTTCTGAGCCGCACAAGGACTAAAACCAGACAGGACAGAAGGATGCCCTTGCATGCCCCAGCCTGCATCAGCCTCAAGTGCTGGCAGCAGTCGCAATCGGTCGAGCAGCAGTTGCTTGCCAGGCACATTGCAGGTGAGAGCCACTGACGGGCTCCAGCGCAGCACGTTTCACGGAGCTCAATCTCCTGACGGCGTCCACATCTTGTCCACCCGCTGTCATCATCTTTCTTGATATCGCACCACGATCACGATCTCAGCCTCCCATCCGTTCAAGAAAATCAAGGCTTCAGCGATGGGCACATCTGCCCGACTTCTCTGCATCCTGGCTGCCCCCCGGCGCAAGTGGCCCTCATGATTTCATCGATGCGTCAAGCACATCTTTGCTCGTCCACCCTCTCCAGTTCTTCCAATGGAGCCTGCCAGTATGAATTGCTCTAATTATCAGTCCACACAACTTTTATCTCGAACTTTCCCCCACCAGACGCTTGCTTCCCTTACACGGTCAAGCCCCAGTTTTATGCCCTTGTTGGCTGCATTAACCGCGTCAGCATCACGATTTGAGCAAACCCGTTTCGAGATTGTATCATGAACTTGGACCTCAATAGCCTCGACCACAGTCTACCGCGCATCACACCGCAAGGTCCAAAGTTCCCACGCCTGACCGCGCTCGAATCTCCGCGCTACCCCCACCTCCAAGAATCTGTTGAATTTGCAGTGAAAATTGGCAAAATGTGGTGGCCCATCAAGGACAGAGTCTAGCTCGAAAACTACTTTCGCATTTTGGACCCCTGATTTGGCATGCATGTCGACAACAATTGCATCCCGCCTAATTGCCGTTCTCGCGGAAATACGACCCGACCGCCAGCAATAGACAGAAAAAATTACCAAGACCCAGTTACCAAAAAGCGGGCCGAATGACCACGGGAACGCTTAAAATAAGTGGAAGCTTGTCATGGACTTGAGTCTCGACCTTGATGGGTGGGCTGCTGCAAGCCTCGCGGGTGGGCGCTTTGTCGGCGAATGAATCGGAAAGAGGCCAGCGACACACACCCTCCCGAATAGGGCAATAAAACTCTACAGGGGCAGCAGGCTAGATGGCTGTGGCCTGTCACGACGCAGCCCAAGGCCCGAGCGGGCGACTGATGAAGCCACGACCAGATGCTTCAGCAAACCAGACAACACCAAAGATATGGGCTCATTCCTTCCCACGGACGGGACACTATCGCATACTCACCCGAAGATCCCAGCTGCTTTGGTACTGCTGCAGAAGCAGAAGTGAAATCCGGGGATCTACGACTATGGTGATCATGGCTTGTACATGCGGATGCGGGGAGAGCTCTGACATCAACCGTCAATTGACTTACCGTGCCGCAATGCTCGAGTGCTTGTTGCGACAACCTACCTCGCAGAATCAAGGTATTGATTGCAAACGTGTCATGCAAACAGTCAAACCTCTTCTTCATGGATTCTGCGAATGCGCTGACATGGCAACATGTGTCCGTCCTAATGGCCCTTGTGGAAAGGATGAAATCGCATCCAATGCACTTTCACTGGCAAGTTGTACCCTTGAAAGAGGCGTATTACCTGCCAGTCAATGGTATCAGGCAGCTTCTTTCATTTTCGTCATCTCGTCTCCCTTAACCCTTTGTTCGCGTACCTGAGACAGTTCATACACCATGTGTGGGCGGGAAGGGCTTGCCTGGTCATGCGTCAACTTTTGGCGTGGTTGTGAGCCGATATCGCCAGTTCACGATATCAAAGGCGGTCATGAATACTAGCGAGAAAAGTTTGCTTCGCACCCCTCCGAGAGCTTTTGGATGAATAGCCAGCCACCTGCCAGGGAGGAATTATTCGACGGAGTATAATTTCCATCCATCGCGGACTGAGCAGTGCTGTACCGCTACTTCAGTCTAATGATGACCCTGGTTTGTCTGTTCTCACTTGAGCGCCCGCGTGGCGCGTCGGCGCTCCGAAATCTTCGATTGCGCGATGCTCGCACAAGCAGGTGTGTATCCTCCCACCATCACGACCGAGCCAAGGTGTGATGTGGCGGGCAGATTCTTGAAAAGTTTCAGGAACCAAACGCACGTCAAGCCGATAATATTTCTGCTCCCAAGTGACCACACAGTTGCACGATTGACTGCGCGCGACAGAGGCGTTACGGGAAAAAATCAGCAGGGAATCCAGTGGGTCGTAAGAAATGCTGAATTTTATTCCTTCCTCTCGGAAGATGAACAATTCCAATTTAGCAAAACTGGCATTCCCGCGGTCATCAAATCAAGACATGTTGCTCTGCCCATGCGCAACGGCCAGGATGCGCATCGCCATCCCAAGATCGATAACGTCTACTTCATGAGCATGAGTGCTGACAGGTCTCCATCGTTCATATGCACGATATGCCAGGCGATCGCCGTCTCTGGGTTAGCGTATAAAGTTAATTGGATCCTTGACTCACGCAGGACCTGGGCTCCCGCACACCGGTGTGGCTTCCAGAAGAATTCTTTTTTGTCAACGCTCATAATAATAGCTTCTCTTCAGGTATTGCTTACTTCACGGCACGAACGCTGCTGAGTGGATTACTTTTCGCAATAAAGAGCCACAGAGCTTAGCCATGAGCTTGTTCGAGCGGAATCGTGGGCCGTTTTGTTTGCGCCGGCATACCCGCGCACCCTGGACAGCGTGGTGCGCTGGCAAAACCCTGAGATGTATCACTTGCCGCTTGTTGTGATATATCCGGAGTCATTCCCGAGGATGGTGTCGACCAAATCATCCGTGGTGATGGCACACCATCTTTGACTCAGACTCGTATTTGGGCTGAGTGTGGCTTGAGGCGCATGTGCAAAATTGATTGCTTTCCAGATAGCATACGGACACGTGTGAATTGCAGTGCGTCAGCTGAGCGTAGGATACTGTGAGTCGACTGTGTCAGCCTTGACGCCTTGACACTTCTGCGTTGCTGCTATCATCGCGCTGACAGTCGCAGGAAATGACTAAATACACTTACATGACGAGCCTTTGATCAATGCTTGAGTCTATGAATATCGTCATGCGTAGCGCCACAGTGAAACGAGTTTCATCGAAGACACAGTGCCTTCCAGGATCCGCATGAACGTAGATGTGCACAGGAGTGGGCATCCCACAACAATGCCCATTCTAGACTCCACTACATATTTGTATATCAGACGGACAGTGAAGTCGTTCATCCGATGGCTCAGAAGAATAACCAAGTCGTGCATACGGCACTGTCCGATACTTGCACCCCTGTCCTTGTCGTACAATAGTAGCTTGAGATGTATCACAGCGTTTGTGAGACTCTTCATACCACATGCAAGAGTCAGTCCTGCATACCCGACGTCGCACGGTAACCTTGAGAGCTAATAAGTGAGGTATTAATTGAGTATTATAGTGATGCTTGTCCTCAAACTTCTAAGCATCATTGACTACATGAGCACTGCACTTTGACCATAAAGATATTGGTTTTTGGCATCGAACTGTAATGCGTCAGTTGACATGCTTGAAGTAAATCATGCATGTTATCCTCACGGCGTTCCGATCTTCTCAACATTTTCCGCCTCGATTAGGTTCTCATTCTTACGAACAGGACTTCTATTCTCGCAAGTGATCGTTCTTTACAATTAGAACAGTATTCTATCACCCTGGCCCTTGTATTGCTCCGATAGCATGAACGTGACAAGGCTCTGAGAGCCAAGAGCTGACTTACTCCATCAGGTGCGATTCCCATGTGCATAATCGTATTCATCACAGGATATTGCCCTGCATTATCTCTTCAAGCAATGACTGTAGTCTCCATCTATTGTGCCCATCATCGCCATGGGAGATCACCATGCATGAACTGCGTCAGATGAACTGCCGTCGCGTCTATTGTACCTCCATTTCCTTCACAGAACATGCTCCCGCGAAAAATACATCCTCCTTCCAAAATTTTACATGCCCCATCTATGAGCCCAAGCACCGCCCTCTAGTCATGCCACGAAATATACAGCATAATCCGCGCCCCAACAGCCACCACCATAAACTGCACCAACGTCTTCCGCAGCTTCTCCATCTTATTCGACCCCGTCTCCAGCAACTCCGGGATGACAGCCACGGTGCCCACGTACAAGAACGTACCGGCTGTGAAAGGCAATAAACATATCTCCCCATGTCTAGAAACAAAAATTAGCTCTTCAAATTCAATGCACGTCAGAGTCAAAGCGCAACATACCAGGCTCGTTCCCCAAAGACCAGCGTTGCGAGGCATAAACGCCTCCTCGGCACTCGAACCTCCGCTAAACCCCTGCACAGCAATACCAATCAACGTTCCCAGAAAGGCGCCAATGGCCGTGACAAACTGCGAGGCCATGGCCGCTCGCTTGGAGAAGCCCGACTGCACGAGCAGCGCAAAGTCGCCGACCTCATGGGGAATTTCGTAGAAGAAGACGGCGACGGTGGTGGTTGCGCCGATGGTGGGTGAGGCGTAGAAGCTTGCGGACATGGCGAGGCCGTCTGTGATATTGTGCGTGAAGTCGGCGCTGGAAACAGACTCATTAGCATCTAAAAACAGATCCTCGCTCGAAGGGAGGGAAAAACAAAAATCAAGTTGAGATACCCTCCCAGTTTAACACTGGGATTAATCTTCTTCTCCTTCTCCTCTTTAACTTCCTTCTTGCCCTTTTTCCTCGACTTGACCTCTCCGTTTCCATCGACACCACTCGCAACAGCCGAGCTCTTTTCATCATGAGAATGCCCATGGCCATGAGAATGATCGTGGCCCGCACCCCCCCGTCGCAATCCTCAACCCCTTATCCATCGCAACAAACGTCATGAAACCAACTAGAATCGCCAACCCGAGCACCAAATTCCTATTGGGCTCAACTAGAACGAACTTCGCGGCCTCGGATTCATCTTCCCCCAGAAAGATCTCGGGGAGTAAATGAAAGAGCGTATCGCCCAGTAATCCGCCCACCGCAAACGCAACCATGACGCTCAACGACGAAGGATCGATATTCGTGGGGCATAGTGCGAGCAGGAAATTCGGTGGTCCGGAGATGTACAGCGTTGCGAGGAGGTCGTTCACGGCAGGTGATCCGGGGAAGAGGATCGCGAAGAGGCGCGTGGTGAATGACGAGGGGGCCGCGGCGTGGTGGGCTTGTTTCGCGGCGTTGAGCTGCTGGACTATGGGACAGGTCTGTTTGCGTTAAAAGCGGAAGAATCAATTGGATGGAGTGAAGCTCGCGAACCTGTAATTGGGCGTCTAGCTCTTCGAGACTCATTGACTCGAGGGCGTGCGCGCTCGTGACGGCCTGGGGGGCGGCGAGAACGCATGCGAGGCATATAGCCAGGCATGCGAGTAGTCGTAGACGCGCCATTGTAATTGTATCTTGAGAACGACAATGGCTCGTGGGAAGTGTCGGGACGAGATGGGCTAATTGGGAGAGTTGGAAGACCAAAAAGCACACATGTGTCCTGATCGAGTTGTGTAGCACGAGACACGGAGCTTTGTGTCTGATGTCAGCTGGATTCAATGGGGATGCGAAAATATGCCCAACTTCAGCTGTCAAGCAGGCGCCAACAAATCAGGCGCGGGCTGGCGCTGGGGGCCGACGCTGGTGTCAGGGGCTCCATGTCGCTGCTGTGGCTGCCGGTGCAAGTCCCAGTCCCAGTCCCAGTCCAGGTGCCTGGCGGAGATCCGCTAGCTCCGGCAAGGGCTGGTCGGCTTTATTTCTACGTTGAGGCTGGAACGTTGATGTTGGGCATGCGTTCCCACGACGTTCGATTTAATTTACTGCTCGGGATCACATCTTTGCAGGCTCTGAGAGCAAACACTAAGTGTGTTGAGCACGAAGAGACGTTGGTCATTTTTGAGCATCTGAACATTTCAATGTCAACCTCACGACCATCATGTCCCTAGGTCAACAGGTCAAGTACGCTTTTTCAACATTGATCTTTTCAAAAATTCGACAGTGTTGTCTACAGCACGTCAAAGCATAGTTTATCACATGAAATGGATTCAAGTTGCAAATGTCTAAATTGGTTCAATGTCGTCATATTCATGCTGATTCCAGCGTTTATGTCTATCCAAAGGAGTGTTATCCCATGCTCTTTTACCCATACCATTAACCATGCAGGCGGACCGCGCTTTGGCAGGTCCTTGTGACAAATTCTCATGTACATATAGGCTTCCTAATGAATGCCCACGAAATTCATTATAAGATATACTTTGCTTTGCTTAGCTTCCGAGTGTACTACTCAAATCGTACACAAACACATTTTACAAAGCAGCAGCGGCCATGGCAACACCAGCAGCAACACCAGCGAAGGCGTTCAGGCGGTTACCAGCGTTGGTGGGAACCTGGACGGCGGAAGTGGTGGTGCCGGTGCCAGCAGTGGGAGCAATAGTGGCGGAGCCGCCGTCAATGGTAGTGGCGATGCCACCGCCAGGGGCGCTGGTCAAGGTCGTGGCAGGGGGAGCGGCGATGCTCTGGCTCTGGC
>AFRD01000539.1:0-20223 GCA_000222875.2 Periglandula ipomoeae IasaF13
CCACAGACCAGGCTCCGTCCGGTGATGAGATGATGAAAGACGTCGAGGTCGGGCTTGGGCCGCCTGCCTTGAGCATGACAATAGGCAGAAGGCCAATTGCTCTGCTTCCATTCACTAGCGCGACCAATTCCCCTCGAGGCTGCCATGGCGGTGGAGGTACATGCGAGTACTTGTGTGGTCAAAGGGGTCCAGCAGGGAATGGAGGACCCTTGTCTGGGACGCTCTCACCCAACCGCCGTGATGGGCCATGGCAAATGGCATGGCCGGTCACTCAGTCAATATCATGCTCGAGGCCGACCTGGACTGGCAATTCGGCGATGGTCCGGAATTTCGCTTCCTTGAACCCCGGCGAAGAACCTATTTTGTAGAATGCTTCGGCTTCCAGCTCGTTGCTCGTTTTAACCGAATAAAAACCCCCCCAAGTTTTGGTAGCGATGAGAACCTAGAGCCATTGTATTTATCGAGACAGACCAGTCGCGGGTGCCCTCGGCAAGCCCAGAAGCTTCACGAGCATCAAAATTAGTAGACGAAACAACAGGTGAGCTCGTGCATTCGACCACGTATCATTCCCTCTTGTGCATCGGCATCGCCCAACTTGTGCAGTGGAGATCATGAAGCGGAGCACACCAGACATGTTGTGGCTGTCTTTCCTTCGTGCGTAATGTGCTGTGCCATGATATCATGGCACCGGCTCGCAACCCAAGTGGATGCGGAGACGAAGACATGCAGCGGGCTTCGTTAGCAACCAGGTGTGTGCGGCACGGCGACGTGCTATTCTTGTTTGATGGGGCGTTCGATTGCTTGCAGTATATCAATTGTGCGCCGCCATTGTCAACGGGCCCTCTTGAGCTGCAGAGGAGTGTATTAATTGGACCCATGCTGAACAACTCGCATTTGCTCGAATAGTCTCGAGACGATGCCATCTAGACAGCAATCTCGAACTGCCGACCAAGAATCAAAGATTCGAGAACTGGCAACACTATTGTGATTAGGGTCTGATACGACAAATTTACGAGTCAAGCAAACAGCCAGCCAGCCCCAAGACGGAACGTGGTCGTGCCTGCCTTTTTTGTCGAGCACGATGACGGGCTTGATTGTGGTTCCTCCGTGCCGCCGTCGTATTAAGAGTATCTTGTCCAACACAACACGGAGCAACTGAAAATCCTAAAGCGCTCGGTCTCGAACATGCGACCCTGTTGCCCTCTATCTTGTTCATCCCGACGGCCGAAGCAATTCGACGGGCTTTTCAAGATCCCTTTGTTACATGGACGCGGTTGACTGCGAAGAAATGGTTGCATTGCCAACTCGATTTGTTGCTAACCAAGATCAAAGGCTCGGGACTCAATGGCAGCCGATGCACAGTTTTCGGGGCAAAAGCATTTGCAACCATTCAGGCTTTGAGATCTGTAGCTCAGATCCTTAGGACATGACGATAATGTCGGTGACGAAATGCCACTGTTAGGACTTGCACGAGGACAATATCCCTGCGCTTCCACACACCCCTACCTCCTTGATGCCCCCCACTCTGGCCCAAGCGCCGCTCCTCGGCTTTGTCACCGAATTTCCCTGGACTCTCCTGTAATAACCAGATAGGTGTCCTGGTATTCGACGTATATCGTCGATAGCTTGAATGAAGATGAGTCCATACAAAGCCGGCTCAGAACAATTTCCAAGGATTTGACCCAGCACGGCCAGCGGCCAAGATGGTCTCGTATCAATCTCGCCGCATTTAGGCCTTTGCCAAATCGAAGCTAGACATGCCGTGTGATGATGATACCTCGTCCTAGTGGATGGCTGTTCTATTGTACAACAGTTACATTGACATCGGGATTCCTATTTCGGCAAAAGCGCGCTTCACTATCGAACGAGGCCATCCATCTGCCTCTACATCTCGAAGTCTTATTTGTCAACACAGAGCAACAGCAGCCTCGCCGTTTACCTAAAATGAGAATCAATCACGAACAGGCCATGGCCACGACCAATATATTCGCCATGTCGATAGTGATAGTACTGCAGCATGGCGAAACGTATCAAATGAGCGAATATTTGGATCCTTGGATGAACCATACGATGAGTCTGCCGTAGGCTGCGGGCTGAGAGTCAAAAGAAAAAGTAATCCAAACATGTCCTGCTACCGAACTGTTTAGAGGCATGGGGATCTTTGTCAGGATGAGCCAGTCTTGGTGCTCACCCCCGCTAATTTCAATTGCAAAATAACGCAATCCCGCCCCCAAGCCGCTACTGGCTTAGCCTTGAGTGATGCGACCCAGACGGCTGGGGAGGAACGGTGACAGATGACGGCGGCATGTACATCAAGATACCTCAACCTCAGTCATGCAGATCTACCAATCAGACTGACAGCAATCACCCTTTTCGTCACTGAAAGGGCGTTACTGGCCGCCTTTCTCAGCGGCTTGCGTCCAGCTTGAGAGGCAGCATTACAGCTGTGCAATACGCTGAGGTTCCGAGTCGACCGGACTTATGGAACAGCTGTTGCTTGTGCTTGATACAACGCTTACATGGATTGGCCTGGTTTGGGTCGCCGTCACATATGGCCAAACCCGTTTAGGTCTGATTGCAAGTTATTTCCGCGCCGTCCCGTTTCGTGCCCACCTGGCGCTCTCTCGCCGTTACGTCTCGAGAAGTTGAGCATTACGTCAACACATGGCGCATGATAGCTCCTGGCGCCTCAGGTTTTGCGCTTAGGTCGCAGTCTGTTTTGTCGAGTAATTGTAGCATGATTCTGGAACCATGCGAGTCCAGACCTTTCTGTTCGAAAGGAGCGGCACAAAGTGGGTTGGAGCCAACGATCAAGCTACACGCGTACTGTATACGAGATTGCCGATCCTGGAATATGCATACGTAGAATCATCGGAAAGTGCTGCGTAGGCAGGGGGTCGGCTCCATGCTAGCATATGTACACTTAGTCCCTTGTGCAGCTTGTTCTGAGGCTGAAGCTGTAATGACCACAGCCCTGCCAAAAAGGATGCCAAGAAGGATGCCAAGAAGAACAGAAATGACAACGGAAATAATGCATGCGACGCTGGTAACGCTGGTAACCAGAACCAGAACCAGAATGGCCAAATTGTGAACAATGCTGGCGGTAACAACGCTAACTCAGCCAGGACAGAATGGCCAAGAAAACATTGCCGAGGAGGATTAAATGACTGAAATGGCATCTTGTATGATTATTAGATAAGAATCTTGTTCGAGCTCGTTAAACGCCGAGTGCGTTGTCAAACGAGCCATGAGCTCTATGCTAAGGAGAAGGAACATTGCAAGAATTTACCAAGAGCGGATAACGTTGCAACGAGGTGTCTGGGCATGTCACAATAAAGACTTGAGATAAAACAATAAAGAAATGAAACAAGTGATTTGCAGGCTTCGATTTGCTGGTTCGGTTACCTGGTTCATCGTCCTTTCCAAGATGTCTCCATAACGTGCCTCGCAGTGGTGAGCTTCAGATCTGGGAACCGATCGTTCAAGGGCTTGTCTGTCTGAACAAGATAATCACCGGACCCAGCTAGGTAGTGAATTCGGGCAAAGAAGGCCTGGTCTTCATCCAGTCCTCCTGGAAACCCAATTTCGGGAAATCTATCCGCAAAGGAGATCTTGCCCGAGTCTAGCTTCTGCAGATCGTCGTATGCAACCTCGAACTTGGAGCCTGACATTGTTCATTAGCTACGCGAATCGTCAGAAAGAAGCGGAGAAGAACACACCTTTAGTCTCTTCGGCCAATTGAAGCAGTTCGTTGAAGGACATTTCATTACCCACGATACAGCTTTTCCTGTCCCATTCTAGCTCGTCCATCAGTCGAGCCACGAAGCGACTCATATCCTGCGTCGTAATGAATGTGGCTTGGGCAGATCCATCTCCTGGTATGGCGGCCCACTTGTTCTCCATGCTCAAAATATTGATCCAATGGGGCATGCCGTAGTAGTCTAGGAACCACCCATTGACGATGCGTGTGTACTGAAGATTGGTTTTATCGAGTGCGTCGATTGCTTCGAGTGTATACCGAGCTAGAGGATTCGAAGAAATATGCCTGCAGATAGACAGTCGTCAGCCTAGACAAGTTCTTTAATCAGGTAGAGTTTGTCGTACTTTCGTAAATGTTTCATGTCGAAGCTTGCAATTACAAATCTCCGTGTGCTCCTAGAAAGATTTACTGCTTGAATGAGACTGAGCTGAGACTCGTTGGCCTTGGCAGTGAGGACGCCGATGGCATATATCACAATGTCGACCTTGGCCTCTTGGAGAACTCTCGCTGTCTTCGTGGAGTCCGTGTAATCGATCGCCAAAAATTTGGCATCGCTCTGTCATTGACTCTACTGAGGATCAGTCAGGCGCTTCAGTTAATCCAGCCAGGTTATGCTCACTGATCGAGAAAAGACGTAAACTGTATGACCATGCGCCACGAGCCCATCAACGACGGCCCTGCCCACCTGGCCTGTACCACCTGCAACTGCGATAATTGCCATGATGTTTCGTCTAGATGGTGCCTTTGATCAATGAAAGCAGGTATTTTAAATGTAAAGAAACGTTCGTCTTGCTCGTCTTATCGGTTTTTGTCCTCTATTGTTGACAGGACATGCAATATTGCCAAACGAAGTCGAGGAAGCAACATTACTTATAGAAGCGCTGCCATGACGCCTGTCTCCAGTTCAGTTTGGTCCCCGTGGACATCTCCGAAACTGCGTTTCTTGTCACGAGTCCGATAGCGTGCCCGTCTCAGCCACCGACTTCATAGTCCAGTTTCATTTTCGGTTAGTTACGGATTTCTGCCAAGAAGCATATGCTATCAGCCTCTGGGCAGCTTAAGTCAAAGAAGGCCAGTGTCTCAATACCTCCGGATCAACTGACATCACAGTGAAGACCGTTCCTGGGGCAAACGAGCTTGCATTACTAACCTCTCACAACTATACTGTATTGATGCTCAAATAGAACGCTTATTAGACAGAAAATTTGCTGATTCTTCGCCTATATTCAAAAGTAGGCGATGGAGAGATTCTTCTGCGGCGCGCGAACGAGAATCGGAGATAATGGCATGGGTGTGGGTGTGTAGTTGCAGCTTCCAGCCTTTGCTGTTAGCCTCGGGCCATAGAACCGCTTATTCTTCCAATGGCACAATGCTTTGTCGATTCGTGGCGTTAACAAACATTTTACTGGAGCAGCCGATTAAGTTGTCATTGGTAGGAAGGGTATTTTCGGGACAGGTCATTCGGACGCAAGCGTTCGCCAACTGACGTGTTCTTGATCTCCGAGTGACTGAACTCAGCCGCCCCACAATATTCTATCCATCTCCGACTCCGACACGTAAAGTCTGTAGGGACATGGAGAGGCTAATTGAAGCTATCGGACATAGGGTGATCCACAGAGCTTGTCTCACAGCACTTAAATAGTCTACAGGCCGAGGTAGTGTAAGAGACTGCTTCGAAAGAGACTGTAAATGTAATATTGAGGTTGGACAATTATACATTCGTCTCGTCCCTTGCAGCTGTCAGAACGGGTAGCTGCTTACGCCAAATCGATATCAGTGATTCCTTCGCAATGCGATCCTTCCTTGCCCAAATTGCTGGCATGCCCCCGGCCCAAGTCAGCATCAGGTGCGTCGAGTATGACTTAACTCGACTCGCGCTTGACTGACCACTCACTAGACCCGACTGCGATTATGTATTTCTCCATGGCTCTGAAACAGAAGCTCAAGGCCAATACCTTCGGGGCAGGGTGCTTCTATACCTGCGCAAGAATGCCTGTGCTGCTGGTGTGCAGCTCAAATGGACCAAACGATGTTCTTCGAAGTAAGACCAACGAGAACTCTAGTCCTGTACCTGATCCTAATCAAGTTTTGTCTGCAGGCACTTTGAAAACGATTCGAATGGAAGAGCGAGGCGTGAAGTCAAAAAAAGCATCATTCACGAATGGGATCTCCCCTTGGGCGACGACCGTCTTACACACTCCACAGCGTTCCGTCAAACCTTCGAATGGTCCTTCAACATTTTGATCCCCGGTGACCAACAAGAGACATTCCGCGGTTGTAACTGCTGCAGCCTTGTGTACGAACTCGAGGCTACGACTAGGGGTAGATCTTCCGACGACGTTGGCTCTTTTGTTCCGATTCGCATCATCCGCAGCCCGCCCATGTCTTCGTTCGAGTTGATGGATCCTGTTGCGGCGTTGGGCACATGGGCTGGCCAGGTCAAGTACAGCGTTGCGTCGAGACATCGAGCAATAGCTTTGGGCGGGCTGATACCGATAGAGGCTCAGATTGCGAAAGTCGAAGCCGGAGTGACGGTTACAAAAGCGCGATTCTATCTGGAGCATCATATCGCACTGGGCCAGGATGATGTGCCTGACTTTGACGCACAGAGGCTTGTGACTGAGTGGCCATTGACATTGGATGGGCAAGACCAGCAGATGGAGAATTGGCAGCAGTGTCTACAATTGCCGTTGATTGTCGGAAAGTGTTCGCCGGATTTCAATGCCGCTGGCATTTCAACTAGTCATACACTGCACTTTGCGACTACGCTGTTGGTTAATGGAGTCGAGTCAGAGGTACGTTCAACGAGGTCCCAGTTCAAATGCTTGCCTAACTATGTTCCTAGTATGAAACTTCGATGCCTCTATATCTGTTCATCTCTCCAGAGCTACCAGTCAACGGCTGGAATATTTTCGCACGACACGGGGAGAGTATCACCCGAACAGTGCGAAAGGAGCTGTCGAAAGGTATCCAACCTCCACCTGAGTACCAACATCGCCAGATTCCGGTAGAAGACGAGAAAGTGTTTCCCGAATATCCGCCACCAGCTTACACTGAATGTGGGGTTTAAAAGTGCTGACAGGAAATTGGCCAGTGCGAGCATCGTTTGACTGATATCAAATTTTAAAAAGAGCGAGCGAGTTTTGTGGGCATTTGAGAAGATAGAACATTATAGCGCTTAGATAGCATAGAAATGATAATGAATTACCTGATCGTCAGGCTTCACTTTATACAAAAGTATTATCCCGATTTCTCATGCAAAGTGGTATTCGCAAAAGTAAGTCGACCATGTTGGCAGGCAAGTTATCTCGCCATTTAAGTGGTGGAATTCGTATCGTTGTGCCGCGAGACTCGATTATTTTTTCGGTCTATGGCGTAATGAAATCGCCATCCCAAAAGTCCTGGTCACGTCAGTCTCGGGCTCTGTCTGAACTCAACATAAAGCAAAATGCACGTACCCATCCTATTTCATCTGGTCTGAACCAGTCGATGCGGTTGATCCAGTCGTCGACTCTGTTGTCGATTCTTTCGTTTTCGGGAGGTGAAACCGAGTCCCGTGAGAGACGAGACCTACAATAGTCAGTCCAGGTCTAAGAAATATTGTGCGGGGCTTTACTCACTGTAAATGACATAAAATGGGATAAATACTCGCACACGCAGGGCTGTTTCCCCGTAGCCTCTCCAACCGGCTCACCGTGGCATCAATGGCGGCGATATGCTTGGCAACGTCGGAGCTTTGAGGCATATCGAGAAGACAGGATGTCACAGCCACAGCTCCGTGTAGCGCATTACAGCTAATCGTGCCATGGACTACCCAGCGATAACATTTAAGGCGAGGAAGCTCGCACAATTGGCGGTGAATGTCCATCAGAGCTAGACCTGAGGTGATGCATACGTGCCTTGACTCTTGGCGGAACTGATCTGATCGATGGCTGTGAAAGGGACGATGAAGCAGCAGGTAGAGCTGATGGGCATAGGTTTGCAAGTAGCACCAGTGCGCGTAACCCGCGGTGTCTAGAATGCTTGGTGCGCCGTCTACCAAATACAGCGAGTCCCATTCTGACTGCTCCTTAGAAATAGCAGAGCTTAACCTTGACATCGCATCCTCATTTAGACGATTTGGTCCGGATATGTGATTGCATACATCGGTTGATAAGTGGAATAGTCGGATCTGAAATCTCATGAGCGACATGTGTGTTGGCTGTGCTGCCACCTGATCGCTCGGTCGCGTCAGTATTGCTTCTTCTGTAATGTCATTGTTATTCGCATCAGCCGGCATCGGGGCTTTCATGTTACAGAGGAACGACAGGTCTGTATCACGGAATAATAAGGCTTGTGCCGTGTACAATATCAGGATCCCTGCCCATATTCGACGACGTCTTTCTCTTTCGATGTAGTTTGCGTGGTCCGAGTTGGTGTGACACCGGAGAGCGATGGCAATGTTCAGGGCAGTGCCTAGCAATGCCCAGCCATACTCAGCGCCATCGCTATCGGAAATCATGTAGATAAGGACGAGCAGAGCCTCAAGCGTGTTGAGATTGTGTCGAACAAGAAATTGGTCCTGGGCAAGTGACTTCATGGCGGCATTTCGATATTGCTCTGATAGGAAGGACAGATGCTGAGGCAAAGATTCGGGCTGCCATAGTCCCGTCAAAACGGGGTCGGTGGGTGATATCGTCTTGACGGTCAACGAGCAAATGGCAAAGAGCAGCGCCAACCAGGATAAGTCCGCCCTCTCTGGGTCCTGCAGGTAGGCCAAATACTGCTTCTGAAATGTCGGTCCGTGGAGGATGTGGAACAGAGGGCAGATACTCGTGAAGTAGCGGGTGATGAGATACTCGCAGATATTCTGCGGCGGCAGTAGGTCGAGCAGCTCTCTCACTGGCACACTTGAGAAAAAGGACAACGTAAACGTAGGGTCGCCATTCGAGCAGCCTCGGGTGTTCTTCTTCAGTGCTGGTCGACGCAGGATATTATCCCAGCGATGTTGAATAGGCTCGGGGCTCTGACTTGAGGTCGAGACTGGGTCCGGCGGATTGGTTCCCTGGTTATGACTTCTGTCCGTTTCGCGCTCCCGGACTGCGACAGGAGCAGTATGCTTGGTCCGTCGCCGGGTTGAAGTGGTTGAACTGTCCGGGGTCAGGCAAGGCGGCCCATAGGCACATTGATTCTCCCATCCGCGCTTCAGGCATGTTGCGCAAGGTGCCTTGCGATCACATCGGAGTTTGGAATGACGACAGGGCTCGCAGCTGAGAGGTTTTCGTCGACGGCGAGAATTTGTGTCAACCAAGGAATTCCGACTACTCGCAGTCGAAGGGCACATCGATGATGAGTGTCAGACAGGTTCAGGGTGAAGTGCAATATGAGTCGGAGATAAGGCATGACAAGTCAAGTCGGCATCGAAAAAGTCGGAATTAAGCATGTCTGTCACCAGACCAGACACGCCAGTGGAGGGGTTCTGAGGCGACGCACCAGACCCATCCTGATTGGCTGGGTCTCCTCCTGCACTCACTGAACATGCTCTAAAAATACCCTGTGCGGTGGCCTTCTTCATGATCAATTATAAAGAAAGTGTCTAGTATGGTAGTATAGTACAGAAATCAATACGTGGTTGACATCATTAAATCAACCAGAAAATGGTAAGATAAAACGACCTCATTCAAACTGCAATGACCCTCTGCTGGATCTAAGTCTCACCAAGATCCCTCCCTCCCTTGCATAAGATCAATTGGTAGCTTCCCCAGTTCCCGCATTTCCATGGTTACAATGCAGGGTTGTGAGCAGCAGCATGCAAGTTTCCCGATTCCATCACCGAGCAGAACGACATAGCTCAGGTCGAGATGCGTTTGCGGATTTATCCTGCCTTGGAACATGTTTTCTATCTCTATCAGTGCCGGAAGCCACCGTCGAACTGATGCGTGCAGATGAGGAGGATCGAAGAGTGCGGTTAAAATCCGCACTACCTCTACCTTTCCTCATCGGTCATGGCTGGTTGCTTCGTCTCGGTGCACGCAAAAGCTTGATCGCGAATAGTCCGTTTGGCATTCGAAGACTTTACCCGAGACCAGCTAGCTCAGTGGAAGAGCGGTCGACTGCTGGGCGAAGTGGCGCCCAATTGACGGCTTCTCGGCATCAGACAGATACCAGGCGTCATCAAGAACTTCTGTTCTGGAAATGTCGGATCAGCTTGGACCCTGTGCTCGGCAACGTGTATTACGATGTGGGTATCACGGAGCCGTCCAAGTGTTTCGCAGAGAAATGGGCTTTTCTCGCACACGATTGCTCCATGCTTTCTCGGTATTGGATAAGACAAAACAAACAGGCTGCTGACAGTATTAACATGAGGCTTATTACGGCTTGCAGCAGGCACATTGCCATCACCCTAGAGCCATGCCTTGTCAGCTCTCGGACCGCCATCTTCGCATCCGACTGGACATGAAATGCGATCCCTAAACAGCATCGCCAGTCAACGTCGAGGAGTGTATTTTCGGAGACGGCCGCCATTTCAACCCCAGACGGCACCTGGACAACCACCCTTCGCGCGTCTGAGATTGGCGCTGATCGCCCAGGGGAGCCAACCACTAGGATGCTGATCTACGGCCACGACGACCAGCGACCTTCCAAGATGCGCAACATGATCCGGTCCCACCTCCTCACATGGTGTAGATAAGGGCTGCTGAGTGGTTCAATGCTTCGGTCGACATCACGAGGGGGCAGCTGTCGCAGGCTCTCAGTGTTTGGCGGGTAAAACATCTCGTCGCTTGGGCTTGGCGGTCGCCTTTATCCACACAGCTGACTGTCCTGGGTATAATCTTACTTTCTTAGTGGAACACGGATGTTCGGCGATCGACACAACCGCCATTCTACAAATGGATTCGGTGTTGTGCGTCGCTGGCGCTCCCCGCCGGCTTATCATGAAATCGGTGCTTCTTGGGCCCGAGTGTCAATAGACATTTAAGATGCGCTTACTGCCCACTGCTATTTGATGTTTTTGGTTCGAAAATAGCATCTCATCTTTTCTGAAGCCTTCTCCTCCATCGTCGATCATCACACAATTCGTCAACATGCAGTTCTCCGTTGTTAGCCTGCTTTCCCTCGTGGCAATTGTCACTGCCGCTCCTACTGATCTTGAGGACCGAGCTGCCGGCACCACTTGCGGAAGCGTCCAGTACAGCGGCTCTGCTGTCCAGGCCGCTGCTGACGCTGCTTGCGGCTATGTCCAGGACGGTGATACCGCTGGTTCTTCTTCCTATCCTCACCGATACAACAACTACGAGGGCTTCGACTTCAACGGCGTCCAGGGCCCTTACAACGAGTTCCCCATCCTCAAGTCCGGCCGAGTCTACAGCGGTGGTAGGTATCCCCTTTGGGCTCGATATTACTCAGCCTTCGGAATGTCCCCATGGTGTGCAAGTGCTTACAATAAGTCGCAGGCTCCCCCGGCCCTGACCGTGTCATCATCACCAACGGCTGCCAGCTTGCTGGTGTTATCACCCACACCGGTGCTAGCGGAAACAACTTTGTCAGCTGCTCTGGCACCTCCTAAATGTGGAGGAACACCCGTCTTTGGACACCAGGGTGCGGCAAAGATGTCGTATGAGGGAGGCCAGAAGGTTCAAGAACAAATGCTCTGGAAGCGAATCCTTACTAGCTGGAGCGTATATTCATTTGTACATACATTATGACCCAGGTCTTATCAGGTCCTGTTGTACATGACGTTACGAATATATTAAAAGTATATTTTTGATCCTGCATAGTTGCACGAAATTTCATCTTGCGAACCCTGTCGGACCGATTTGGGGCCCGATTGACCAACCATTCAACCGTACATCTGCAATAGCATAAACCCAGGGCAATTGAACACGCGACCCATATCCAAACTAGAAACTCAGGTGTTGAGAACGAAAAATGAAGCCCGGTCGCCGCGCTCGCGCTCACGAAGACGCTCCTGAATTGTTGATGTTCTGAGAAATTGACGTGATGCTCGTGCCTGGTTCTCCCTTCGATAGTACCAAGTCATAGCCACCGTGAGCGCACAACTCATGCCCATCATGCCTAATAAAATTCCGTGGCCCGAGATGAATCGTCGTGCGTCGTTCTTTCGAATAATAAATCCGGCCACAGCGCCGCCCAAGTTTCCCTATGGGATGGAATTAGCAAATTCAAAAGTTCGTGCATCATTCCTTAGAAAACAGAAGTGCTTACAAAACCTATATGCATTGCAGTCCCAACCGCTCGCTTCGTTGAGCCACCGATGTTGTTTGCGTTCCACGCAAGATCTTGAGGGACAATGGGGTAGGTCCCTATGGCGATCAAGAAAGCAGTCATGTACTCTATCACAAGGCTCTCCACAGCGCTCAACAACAAAAAACCAATCATGCTACAGAGGCTCGGTCAGTAAAATAACTTTTTGCAATGGAAGCTCCTCTGATACGTACCCAATGATACAGAAACCAATGATGTATATGTCGCGCTGCTCGTGCCTATCAGCTGCGAATCCTCCACCTATGACAAACAAGCTGGCTGCAATGTGAGGCGGTATCCCCATGAGTTTAGCGTTGGCGCCGTCATAACCTAGATCCTCGATGATCCCTGGAAGAATGAGAGAGATTGACGATTGAGGCACCGTGATTCCGAGGGTAATCACCATGTGCACCCAGATTTTCCAATCGAGCAGTGCATCCTTGATGTATCTGACGTGGAAGTTTTTGGGCATAGACGATTGTTCTTCATCCAAGCGCTGCAGCACCACCCTCTTCTCGGCAGATGTGAGAAAAGTTGCTCTTTCGGGGTAGTCGTGCATGAACTTGAAGGCTATCAGGGCTGAATGTATGCGTAAGCAAGCGCTGAAGGACACTAGTTAACCTTGTCGTGTAATTGGACTTACCAATCAAAAATGTGACCGTCCCTTCGATCAAAAATAGCCAAGACCAGCCATTGATGCCCGCGGCCCCGTGCAGCTGAAGAATACCGTTACCAATAAGCCCGTTGAATGAAGTTCCAGCCACAGAGACCGAATAGAACATGGCCATTCGAAGGCCACATTCGTGGCTTTGATACCACATCGAAATACTGAGACTGTGGTTAGTACTCGTCTGCGTCATTGATCGGAGCCAGCATTTTCGGCTTACAAGTATACAATGCCTGGAAATACACCTCCTTGAACTACCCCCAAAACGCTTCTTGTGACAAGCAGTCCTGCATAACTCTGCACCAAACCTTGACATGTGGTGATGATTGCCCACCCCAGCATAAGGGATGGGATCCAAAGCGATGGCCGCCATGCTCTCATCACCAGATTAGACGGTATTTGCGCCACCAAATAAAAGGGAAAGAATATCGATATAGCAACCTAACTCATGTCAGTAGGGGGTTTTCCGTTCAGCGAACCAGGATGATGCTCACATTGAAGTCATCTTTGCCAATCATGTGCAGAGACTTTGTGAGCCCGTTCTCACTTGCATTGCCCAGGTTGGAATGATCCAAACACGAAAGTAAGTAGAGTATTAAGATGATTGGCATCAAATTGCGATCAATTTTTCTCAACAGATGCTTGACGTTTCCCTTTCCCCAAAATTGATCATATGTGTCAAAGACGGGAGAATCGCCGACCAGCGTAGCATCCTGCGACCACGACCTAGTCAGGTTGACGGCATCACCACAATTCACCGCCAACGACCGAGCCATCTTGTATCATGGAGGCAAAGAGTCTTGGAGATGACTCAATTTAAGATGCGACCGGTGTATCAGGAAAGATATACTCTTGTCGTGAGGAGTCGGAAAACGGGAAACAGCATCAAGCATTTCTCGACGTGAAACCAGGTTAGCCGTTGTGTAAGTGAATTGTAGCGATGCAGGCGAGAGATAGAAAGATGAAGGTGTTCAGTCAGAGACCTGAAGAGGAGAAGTGCTCGGAGCTATACTGAAGGGTCGGGTATTCGGCTGATGACCTCAGTATCTAGCAGACATTTGCACCCTGGGGCATCCACTCTGATAAGGGGAGGCGGGTTCCCGTGTTTACACGATCCAGGTGCCCTATGTCAGGATAGAATATCTAAGACATTGGGTCGATTGCTTGGTAACCACGCGGCACTTCTTTGCCGACCACAAAAGGCTCTGTCAATGACCAAATCAACAGCGGGCGATTGCACCATGTGTCTGTGTCTAGCCCGCCAGATGCATGCCAGTTGTGCATCAGGTAGAGTATATTTCGCCGCCGTCCCGCCAGCACTTGCGACCGGGCAAAATCCGATCCTGAATCTACCTAGGAACCTAGTTTCCGGATTATCGCAAATTTTCATTCATTGCACAGTTCAATAGAGGGCCCAACTGCCAAGACCTTGATGGTTCCTGCAGCCGAGATGCGGCACTTGCGGCATGGACGACAAGGGATCTCGCCGGCCCGTACCCCTAAATGACAGCACTAATAGACAGCATTCCCGTGGTGGGCGACGTGATTGTCAGATAACGTGGGCTATTTTTTTCTGCTTCGCCTTGTTTGCCATCTCATTCCTTGACATCTGGCCAATGGGACAGGCGCGATTCAAGGATCTTTACCCAAAGGGGATGTGTTTTCCTCAGAATGTCTCAAGTATCCAAGACAGCTAATTATCTCTAGGGGCAATTGAGGCAGGCCGCGCGGTCAATCCTGCTTTTCCTGCAATCATGTTGACTTATTTGAACTGTGCTGGTAGCAATTGTAGTGCGTTTAAGGTGGCTGTCTTGTTCGGAGTTGTCATTCGGTCAGTATCATCGGCAAATATGCTTCTGGCGTGATTAAAAAATGTAAATATAGATCACCGGTGTAATGATATAGTTCATCTTTTACGCTCGAAAGAATGCGTTCGGCTGTATGCTTTCTATCCGGCATTTATCTGCCGAGGGCATTGACTTTGGTCAATTATAGGCGGCGATACTAGAAACAACATCGGACGACGACTGAACATGGCATGCAATATTCTGATTTGTTCTCGCGATTCTCATTTGCACATGAACGAAAAGGTGAATTCGACTCGGTGAACTTCCCAATTCAGACCGTTCTACCATGTCGCAGACAGCAAAATGGTCCGACTGACGGCCCCCATGCCACCATGCTCTTGTGGGAAAAGTTGGTTCGAACACTCCTCTTATGTTGTTTCTTATATGCATCTGCTCACGAGATGGTCGCAATGGGGGAGTCGGTGGTCCCGTTTAATGGGAACTCGCGAGGTCCGTCAAACCCCAAGCCGAAGATGGGGTTCTGGAGCCGAAAATATTTGTCAGCTCGATATTTGAAAGAGGTTTATAGTGTTAAATGCAATTTTTCAGACTCTGTAGTCCGATTTAAAGGTGAGCGAACGTGAATTGCGAGCAGCTGCTGCCACTGATGTTGACAGCAAAGCGACTATCGCCATCAAAAAGGGTGCAATTCCGAATTTCTGCTTCACTACATTCTGTAATCTGTTCGTTTCCAAGGCCTTGCGAACATGCGTCTACAAAATTCAGTTTCTACTGTTCCATAAGTTAGAATGTCTGCTGTGAACATAGCAATAACGCATCTCTCTGCTTCTGTCTACCTACCCTACACAATTTACGAACAGCTCGGTCTTTGCATCAAGTGTTTATGGCAGTTGTCATCCATTGGAATTCATCACAGATACTAAGAGATTTGCAGACCCAAGAAGATTGGTATCAGTGCTTGCTCAATATTGATTGACGAGCGAGGCCGTAATGCCACTAGATGATCCCGAGCTGATGAATCAATGACGTGATGTCTTAGGCCTTACCGACCACAGGTGGAAACTAGTCTGCCAAAAACGTGAAACCGATTCGAGCGAGCCTTTTTGTATTTTGCTGAACGTCAATTTCATTGAATTTTGATGAAAAACAAGACAGAATTGGGGATGTTATGGCAAAGGGCTGCGGGAATACAGTGATGCCTCACTCCGAGAGCAGGGATGGAAAATGGACAACAGCCAAGCTCACATCAACCTGTTCATGTCAGCGGGGTTGTCCCTTCCTGGATCGAGAAAGTAAATTTGAAATATGTCTGATGGTCTAGGAGCATTTCTACCACTCATTGATTCTGAACAAAAACATGCAGCAACCAAAGAGTTTGGTACCTAACCAGACAACAAATGAGCTCGGGATCAGTCAGAACCTCAGTGGCTACACAGACTTTCCAGAAGCGGAAGCCTCTGAGCTCCAGGACCCACAAATACTAGGCAATCGCAATGCCATTGACGCCGCAGCGCAGCTCAGTGGGGCCGGACTGCTATGTCAGCACCACTTCGGGCGCATCGTCTCACAGAGAGTTGGGTGCCTGGCACAAAAACTATCGATTTCGAGATATCGCGTTACCACGGGCACCAGGCTGCCGAATTAATTTCTCCCCCAAAACACGGCCAAAAAATCCAATTCCCGAGTGTCCGACTCTGCTATATCTATTCAGATTCCTCTGGACTAACGAAATATTTTTTTTTGCTCCCCAGACCTCTCCCGTTTTCTGCCTGGGAAAAGTCTCTGGCCCTGCGTCAGGCTGAGTGTCAAGATGCCGGAGATCGTACGTTCATCCCTGTTAGTGTGTAGGCACCGTTTCGAGACTGACCTGTGGCACCATTACCGCTTTATAGGTACATCTTCAGGTTGGCCAATGTGTAAGTCCCTTTTTTAGCTCAGAATTACGTCCCGCGGTCTCCTTTTTCCTGACACTTGACGTTGATAGGGCAATCAAGTCGGCACGGCTTTCTGGCAGACCATCCTTGGCGAGCACGGTCTTGACAACAACGGCGAGTGAGTCCTATATGACCCCATGATTCTAAGCTCGGAATACAGCAATTGACCACTCTCAATAATTAGATACCACGGTGATAACCGTCTTCAACTTGACCGAATCAATGTCTATTTCAATGAGGTGAGAAGTTGCCCCCCTGTGTCCCATATCTATATTCTGGCCACCTATTGAACTCTATTTTTTTCCCGTCCATAATAGGCCTCGAACAGCAAATATGTCCCACGCGCAGTTCTGGTCGACTTGGAACCCGGAACTATGGACGCCGTCCGGGCCGGTCCATTGGGGCGGCTCTTCCGACCTGATAACTTCGTCTTCGGCCAGTCCTCGGCGGCCAACAACTGGGCCAAGGGTCACTACACTGAAGGTGCAGAGCTTGTAGAGGAGGTCATTGATGTCGTCCGCCGTGAAGCTGAAAGCTGCGAGATATTGCAGGGCTTTCAGATCACCCATTCGCTGGGCGGAGGTACTGGGTCTGGCATGGGCACCCTGTTGTTGTCTAAGATCAGAGAGGGTAAGTACTGCGAGGACAGCTTCACGCTTGCTTCGAAAAACACGTAAAGATCATGCAGCTGATTCAATATTGATGTAGAATTTCCTGACCGCATGTTGGCCACCTTCAGCGTGGTCCCCTCTGCTCAGACCTCTGATACGGTTGTAGAACCTTACAACACGACCTTGTCTGTGCACCAGCTTGTCGAGAACTCCGATGCAAGCTTCTGCATTGACAACCAGGCCCTGTATGACATCTGCCAACGCACCCTGAAGCTGCCCAATCCCAACACTGGTGATCTCAATCACTTGATCTCAATCGTCATGTCTGGCGTCTCCACGTCCCTTCGTTTCCCTGGCCAGCTCAACTCGGACCTACGAAAGATCTGCGTCAACTTGGTAAGTAAAAGACCGGCTCCCTCAACCTTTCCGCCCCGACTCATCCTTGGCGTACACTTTACTAAACCGCTTCTGAATCTCCAGGTTCCCTTCCCACGTCTTCATTTCTTCATGGTCGGCTTCGCCCCCTTGACCAGCCGAGGCAGCCATTCTTTCCGCTCCGTCACTGTCGCCGATCTCAGCCAGCAGATGCTTGATCCGCACAACATGATGGCCCAGTCCGATTTCCGCAACGGTCGTTTCCTCACATGCTCGGCCATGTTCCGTGGCAACATCTCCGGAAAGGAGGTTGAGGATCAGATGCGCAAGACCCAGGACAGGAACTCTGCCTACTTCGTGGAGTGGATCCCCAACAACGTGCAAACTTCCATGTGTACCGTACCTCCCAAGGGGCTGAAGATGTCTTCCACGTTCATCGGCCACTCCACCGCCATCCAAGACATCTTCAAGCGTGTCGGGGACCAGTTTGCCGCCATGTTCCGACGCAAAGCGTACCTGCACTGGTACACGGGCGAGGGCATGGACGAGATGGAGTTCACCGAGGCTGAATCCAACATGAACGACTTGATCTCCGAGTACCAGCAGTACCAAGACGCCACTGTGGATGATGATGAGGAGGGCCATGAAGAGCAGGCCTGGAACGAAGCTGCGCCAGCTGAAGAATCTCATCTCGAGTAAGTGAACTTTGCACCGAGGGAAAAAAAAGGGGGGGGGGGGAGTGATTGGATATCCAACGGACTTGGGCACAAAGGTTGTACAGAACCAAGCTTTGATGCGCAACATCGCATTTGATACCGTTTCTTGGACGTAATTTCTTCACTTCTACTTCGCTTTCTCACACTTCGAATTCATTTTCAACAATGGCAAAAATAGTAGTTACAATAATCATTTATCCTCGTGTTGCTCTGGACCTTTTGAATGAAGCAGCAATACAATCCTGTAAAGCATGAAAGGCCATGATATCACAAACGCGCATACATGTTTTCCGTCATTGCATTCTGGAATCGCCATGAAGCTATAATGACTCGGCACAGCGCGTAAAATCTCCAGCTGGTGGAGGCTTAGACAGTCCTGAACGCTGGGACCTATCAGATATAAGAGCGCAGGGCGGAGGGTCTGCCTGGCGCGAAAATCTCCGACGACCGAGGGGGACGCTAATGTACGTAGGTTTATTCGATGGGTCTGCGACTGTTGAGCCACCACTCTTGCGGTCAACGACCGTGAGGAACGAGGGCGCAGCGGCGTGGGCAGGCCAAAACGGCAAACGGTCTTGCGGACGGCAAGAGAGAAGGCAGAAAAGAAAAAGGGTAACTATCTAGATGCGATGAACCAAAACAAACCAATTCGGCGGCCGCGGACCGGACAACAATACTTTCTGTAGTTGCAGATTTAAGAGGCGAACGTTGCGTCGACATCATCGTCTAATTCCACAAAGACATAAATACCCTTTCGCGGTCAGTTCATTTCATGAAGAGCATGCCATTCACATTCCATAAACTCTTCAGTCAAAACCCCTTCTCCATCTCAAAGCTTACAATGCGCATCCAGCCCATCCTCATGGCTCACGCCGTCACGGCCAGATTTTTTTCGTCCCGCAGAATGGGACCGCCAGTCCCATGTCATCATGGCCTGGCCATTCGCCGGGAACGACGCTTATGACAACAAGGACGATCTCAGGTCTGCCACCAAAGACGTAACGCGGGTCGCCGAGGCTGTCGCGCTCTTCGAGCCCGTTACGCTGCTCGTCACACCTGAGCGTTTCCAAGAAGCCCAGAGCAAGTTCAAGGGTAATTCGTCAAAGATCTCTCTCGTGCAGGTCAATGGATACCCGAGGCTCGATCTGTGGATGCGCGACATGGCACCCACGTTCGTCTTCAATGACAATAACTGCGCTGCGAAACTTCACGGCGTGGACTACAACTTCAACGGCTGGGGCAACCGACATCCCATTGGCACGAATCATTCCCTCGCATCCCAAATCGCGAGTGGCATGCATGTCCCTACTGTTCAATCCTCGCTCATCACAGAAGGGGGCTCCCTCGAGGTAGACGGCGAAGGCACACTCATCATTACCGAGAGCTCCATTCTCAACGACAATCGCAACCCCGGGAAGTCCAAAAAGGAAGCCGAAGACGAGCTTCGTCGCACCCTCGGCGTCGAGAAAATCATTTGGATCCCAGCACGAAAGGGCCTTGAAGTCACAGATGGGCACGTTGACGGGCTAGTCCGCTTCATTGAGCCCTCCCACGTCCTCCTCAGCAGACCCTCTGTTCTCGACGACAGCGTCTGGACAAAGATCTACACTGAAGCCCGAGATATCTTGTACAATGCGACCGATGCAAATGGGCGATATTTCAAAATCACGGAAATTGCAGAGGCGGACATGTACGAGATTGGACTGGGCAAGCACACCCTTAAGGACATCGAGTCTGGCAAAGAAGATTCGCCTTCGTACAGCTACGTCAACTATTTGCTGGTCAACGATGGTGTTATTTTCCCGCAGTTCGGTGATAAGAAGGCTGATGCGGCAGCGTTGAAGACGATTCGTAAGCTGTACAAGGACCGGGAGGTCGAGCCGGTTTACCTGGAGGAGCTGCCGTTCTTGGGCGGTGGCATTCATTGCTCTACGCAGGAGGTTCCTATCCCTAAAAACTAGTTAATTCATGTGTGGCTCAGCTTCGTAGTGCGGCGTTCCTGATCAGGGGAAAGGGTGGGAGTGGTTCGTGGCTATAGGGGCACGAGTGACCATCACTCAGTTTTCAATTCTTGTCAAGTTTTCTTTATCGCAAATAAATACCTAAAC
>AFRD01000538.1:0-20294 GCA_000222875.2 Periglandula ipomoeae IasaF13
TGTCACCGAAGGAAGAAATAAATAACCAAAAGTTGTGAGCCGCACGATGCGCTTCTTTGTTTGGTTGAAGCGAATCCTCTACCGTGTGCGCTGCCTCGGACCCGATGGCTAGATAGATCTGAAGGTAGCGCTGGAGCAGGTGAGATAGAGTCGACACCGAGTCGGTGTAGTCGGGCCGCTGCCTCAAGTTACTGACGGCGTTCTTAAGTCGGTTGGTCAATATCTTGCGCGATTCGTCGTTCATGTGGTCCTTCAAGCTTGTGTAAGATTCCTCTGCTATCTGTGTCGCTTCCTCGTATGCCTCTTCTGCCACCTCGACGGTTTTCTGCTTCAAGTCATCAACTGATGTGGGTGGTTGGCCCTGTGCATCGGTCTTCTTCAAAGCCTCAATGTCCTTGGAGGAAGTGCCAAGCTTATCGCCCGCCTCCTTGGACACATCACCCAGTGCAATAGCGGTATCGCGAAGAACCTGCTTCGCAATCGTCGCCACATCGGCCAAGAATATCCGGAAGTCCTTGTTGAGGAGGGCGAGCGACACTACAGTGCGGAAGCTCTCGACTGTCGCGTTCACATTGGCCCTGGTTTTGCCTTTGGTGATGGAATGGGCGACGGTCGTGGCATCCACTCCGAATCTCAATTTGTGAAGATACCAAATGAAATCCTGAATCTGGTCCTCGGAGTTTTTGCTCTCAAGGAGATCCATGAATTGCTTGAGCCAAAGCCTGGTGGTGCGGACGAGTGCACGTCCGGAATTGCTCAGATCACTGCATTCTGAGGGATTCAAGATGGCCGCGCCCAGCAAGGTGCGCAGGTGTGTGATGGTTTGTTTGTTTGACGGCATGTAGCCCTGGGACATGGCCCTCAGCATCTGATACGTGTGCAGCTTCTCATGAAGGCGTGTTTGTCGTGAAGTGGCGTCATTGTATTGCGGCAGGAGAGGTTCGCGCTCAGATTCATCGTAATCTGAGTCGCAGAGTCCGAAGCAGGTCAGCATGGCGGATGAATGCGTTTGCTAGCAATCGCTAGCGTTGAATGTACAAGACTTCAAGTATGGGAGTGCCGTGCTGACGCCTGGGAAATGGCAATTATGAGAATGGGAGCGGTCGTCACGGAACCGTCATGGCGGTTGTTGATGCAGGTTTTGGAGTGACGCTGCGTGTAAACGATGACGTCTGGCATTGGCAGCTGATTAGCTGCTGCATTGAGCGCCGTGGCTTTGGCTGCCTTCGGATCTCGGGCGTTTAGCCGACCATCTGCCGCGTGCCTGTCCCCCAATTGTAAATGCATCACCACCTCAATATGATGCCGACTGGAGATAAAAATGTGAAAGTTGTCATCATATTATCGGATTTCTTGAGAACAATGATAAAAGTTTAAGGGAAAAAAAAAAGTCCTGGCAGTGGTCTCGTACGCGAGGAGGAAAGAACTGGTTCCCGCTTCGGTCGAGAAGCACACTGCTGAGAACAACCATCATTTCATAGCAATAATTGCGAAGGACTCAAAAAACGATAAGAATCATCAGCTATACCTTATTTAATTAAACTTTTCTTTTTTTTGGATTAACTTTGCTCTCCTCTTTTTTTCAAGGAAACAGACGCTCCTTGCGCCGCCGCTGAACCACTCCGTTGCTACCTACCTGCCACGTCCTCATAATACTAATGAGATTATTGTCCGGTATGCGCTCAAACACTCAAAGAACAGTGATTATCGTCTTCCTTAAAGGAACGCGAGCTTATCTAAAAGCCTCTTCGGTCTCATGCTCGTCCCTATCATGTGCTACCTTTGAGAGCTTTCACCTCTGACGCAGCCAGCTGATACCCTGTACAAAGCCTGCCTCGAAAATTGGACAACAAGAGGATATCACAATTTTGAGTCCTCTTTCTTCACGTTAAGAAATAGACTCTCAGCTTCCGCAAACACACCCCCTTTACCGTCCTCCAGCGTTGCACGAACCAAAAACTTCCTGTGACCGGTTTTCTGTTCTATCCACGAGCGCACGAGAACTACCCTCGGAGTGTCGAGCGGTTTCTTGTATTTGATATTGAGAAAGACTGTGTAAGTCGTCATATCGGCAGGGCGATAAAGCAAGGGCAACATTCCCATACTGTCGTCTACTATTGTGGCAACGATCCCCCCGTGCGCGATATTCTCATGCCCATCCATTCCATTGCCGAGAGCGAAAACGGTGAGTAACTCGAAGGTGGCAGGTTCTGCTGTACCATTGTCATTCGCGCGACCGTCAATTGGCTTTGCAGAGGTCTGTGATGAGAGGTCTCTGAAGAACAACTGCCGCGCACGGATCGTGGCCTCCGTGGCCAAGGTCTCGTCGAGAAATGTTAATTTGGCGCCGGAGAGAGTGCCCGGACTCGTAACGGGAGTCAAGTTTGGGTCATTGAACAGTTTTTGGCACCATATCGGCGAAGATGAGGACAAAAGTACTCTTCGAACACGGTCAGAAGGCGACTCAGGTCGGAGCTTGAGCCCTTTCATCTCGCCGCGCGAACAGACAAAGCACGCTTCTATAAATTGAAGGCGCCAGCGTCAGGTAAATTAATGCATTGGAGAGGAACAAAAAGACATCGTATTTATTGGCGATAATGAAGCCCGGGGTAGCACTAGGAGGGATAAATTGGTGTCGGTGGAGCAAATGCCGACGCATTTAGCCTGCCGCCACAGACGTCCGAACCCATTAGACAAGTTTTAGGTTACGATCATTCAAAAACAACTTAAGGTCACAATCCTCGATCCTCAATTCTTGTTGTGTTAAGAGAAGTATGTTTTGGAAATAGCGTTCCGGTCTCCGACCGCAACTGATAAGCGACCCCCCACGCTAAAGCAATCGGCGCCCCAAAGTCAGCATGTCGGTCGCACAAGTTGACAAGAAACCCCACGTCGATCATCATTGGGCAAGCAAAAGTGGCAGGTTATCTCTGTCACCGTGGGGAATGGGGAGCAAACAGCCGGGTACTATATCAGTGCAGCTCCGATATAGGGCACTAATAATCCAGCAAGTCTCGGGCATGCCTCTTTCCCTTCGATCGGGACTGCTTGACTGCTCTTGGACTTCTTATTTCATGCTCGTGCACGTTGAGAGAATCCGAAGGTTCACGTCTTTGATCCAATTCTCGACGCATCGCAACAATGTCGACCCGCTTTAGCGATCCAGAGCAGAACAATGCGGACGCTGTCGCGGACAGAATTACACCAGTCCAGCGAAGCAGCTCCCCAGACTTCGTCGACGATGGCCTCAAAGTATCCGTGGCATTTGAAGAGCTGGTGCACGCAAAACGCGGCCTGAATCAGCGGCACATCCAGATGATAGCCCTGGCTGGAACAATCGGCACAGGACTCTTCCTAGCAACCGGCAAAGCTCTCGCAACCGGAGGTCCTCTTGGTATTCTTCTCGACTATGGTATCGTCGGCATGCTCATTTGCGCCGTCGTGCTTTCCATCGCGGAGTTGAGTGCCCTCGTACCCCTCTCTGGCGGCATCGTCCGACACGCAGAGTGGTTCGTCGACCCGGCCTTAGCATTCGCGCAAGGATGGAACAGTGTATACGCGAACTCCATCCTTTTGCCTGCTGAGATGGTGGCTTGTGCTGTCATTATTGACTACTGGTCGCACATCAACCACGCGGTTTGGATTACGGTGCTGGGCGGGTTGCTTGTGTTTAGCAATTTCTTGTTGATTGGTGTCTATGGCGAGCTGGAATTCGTTTTGGCGATACTTAAGATTGCGCTGATCATTGGCGTGAATATTATGGTGAGCGATCGGCGGAGATTCTCACAAATGCGTTTTCCGGCTTATTAATTGTCCTCCAGAGCATCTGTATCACTGCTGGCGCGGGACCAAACGGCGAACCCATTGGATTTCGGTTCTGGAGAGATCAAGGGCCCTTTGTGCAGTACCTTGGTATACCAGGTTCATGGGGCCAATTCGTGGGCTTCTGGCGCGTTCTAGTTAGTGCAGCATACGCCTTCTCTAATGTCGAGAACATATCTGTCGCGGGGGCAGAGACGAAGAATCCTCGGCAGAATATTCCGAAGGCAGCAAAGCGAGTATTTTGGAGAATCTTTGTCTTTTATCTGATTACCGTATTTTGCATCGGTCTGATCGTGTCGTCGGCAGACAAGGCTTTGACGGCGCGATCTGGCGATGCTGGCGCCTCTCCGTTTGCGATCGCGGCGACAAATGCGGGCATCAAGGCGATTCCATCCATCATCAATGCCGTGGTCGTTACAAGCGCATGGAGTGCGGCGAATTCTGGTAGGCACATCCATAACTGGTTTGGGGTTCAGCCATGTTATTAACATTATTTCAGCTATGCTTGTTGGCACGCGAACACTGTATGGTCTTGCCCTCGAGGGCCACGCTCCTAAGTTCTTCAAGCGCACTAATCGCTTTGGCACGCCGTGGATCTCGGTTTCTGCAGTCGGCTCTTTCATGTTACTAGGCTATCTGACGCTATCATCTGCCGTGTCCGTCGTCTTCGGATGGCTTCAGGACCTCGTGTCAGCAGCCTCATTTGTCCATTGGATTAACATTGAGATTGTTTATTTACGGTTCTACTACGGGTGCAAAAGACAAGGTATAAGTCGAGACGAGCTGCCGTGGAAAGGTCCTTTCCAGCCATACGCGGCTTGGATTGCACTCGTCTCTTTCACGGTTTTGCTGATCACTGGAGGTTTTTATGTGTTTATTGATGACCATTGGAGCCCGCAGAGCTTTGTGTCAGCCTACTTCAATGTTCCTCTGATTCTAATCCTCTATTTTGGCTACAAGTTGTGGAAGGGGACGAAAGTAGTTTCGTTGGAGCAGATGCCGATCCAGAGATTTATAGACATTGCGAACAGCCATCCTGAGCCGATCGAGCCACCCGCTCAGGGCTGGAAGAAGCTTAACTTTCTTTGGGGATAGAAGAACTATGATATGATTCATAGAGTCTCGACTTCAGACTGTCATTGCAAACATGTCAAGATTCCATCGTTTCATCCAGCCTTCGCTGCCGGTGTTCTCAAAAGCCACGAAAGGGAGCATGACTGTGATCGGTCAGAGTAGAACTCAATCGCAGTAACTGCTGCGGCTTGATATTCGCTTCGCCTAACCTTCATCTGCAAATTAAGCGCACATCACTGACGCTCAAAGGCTGCGCTGCATTCTGCTCGGTAGTCGAGCTAGGTTTCTCAGACATTGCGAATTCTAGTATTCATTAAAAAGCTTGAGACTATAGTGAATGTTGATCGAGGGGAAGCGCAAGAATGACCGAGTGGCAAGCCATCATGTCAGCTTGGCGGGGATTCCGTTATGTTAGGGCGCAAAACGGAGCCTTCCTGATTGGGATGCTTCTCAAGTTGGTAACGACCTACATACAGAACAACAGACCGGCTCCTAACTTCCTGGCGTTGACGTAGAAAAAGTGCCTCGCCCAAGCATCATGTCCTCGCGAGCGGAGCGCCGCGTTTGTAGAAAGTCGTGCGATACGAAGCAGCGAATAGAGGCTCGTTTACCACATCATGTTCGTGATAGGCTCCTCAACTGTAGAATACATATGCATGAAATATCTAGATCGATACATCTATATCTGACCAGCATACAAGCATGAGTTCATCATAATTATCAATGCTCAAAGAATAGGAGTTGCCTCATGGCAATGCTCTTTGGTCGTATGCTTCCCCTTTCGCTGGTGGCACAAGTAGACCCAAAGGCAATTTGCTGTCCGGCTGAGACTGCCACAGTGCTACTAGAGCTTCATCATGTCCAAAACACCAGCAGTGAAGCTCCACAAAGCCGTGGAATAATCCGTACAAAACGTATAGCCGGTATAGTACGTGTTTCTCAGCCCTTGCAAGCCATACAGCTTCTTGTAAAACCCGTTTCTGATCTCATCTACGGGCACAATCAAGGTCTCAGGAGAATGCGACGCAAACGCCGCGATCTCAGGCTCCTTAGTGTTATAGACCCCCGACTGACCCATGCGCTTGATGTCCGCCCTGATTAAGTTCTTCGCATCTTCCTCAGTGAAGTTCGCTTCTCCTACAATTTTTGTCATAAAGTATCCCGGAACACCCGAGAACTCATATTGCCACTCAAATGGTGGCAGCGGCAACCCACCAGGCTGGTTTTCCGGATCCACGTTGGCAATGTTCTTGTCGGGGAGACCAGTATTCGTGATAGCGGCGGCGTAGTAGTTCTTGTGCGCCCATTTGGAAAAGATCGAAGATTCATCTTCGCGCAGATCGAAACCCCGCAAAGCTTCCAGTGTCGGTGGGAAAGTGATGAGAAGCTTCTTCGCCTTGATGATTGATTGGCATCCATTGGAGTCTTGGATAGTCACCTCGACGCCGGCTGCATCTCGTTTGACAGTGACGGCAGTGCTGTTGTAGAAGATGTTGTCGTCGTCGATGAAATTAGCCGCCTTGACGAATAGGTTGTACGCGCCTTTTTTGGGTCTGATATATCCACCCTGCAATAATGCGTTTATTTGCGGGACTCCGAAGTTCTGGATGATATAGAGAAGCGGAGCGTCAAGGATGTTGCCGACGTTCTCGGCAAACGTGAAAATCGTGCTCAAGGCTCCTTCGAGATGGTACTTCTTGACAAACTCGCGAAATGGTTGCAGTAGCTCCTCTGGAACATCATCGGGTAGATTATATGCTCCGGTTGCCAGATAATCGTATTTCTCAATGGCAAGTCGGTAGGCCGCAGCGTCTACGAGTGTGCCGAGCAGGTTGCTATTCGAAGTAACCCTTCTGCCAGTCCTGAAATTGATGTAATCTGTTTCGAAGGATGCCGGTAGAAGCGCTTCGTAATCAACGTTGAGCTGCTTGAAAAAGTCCTTGGTTACGTCGTTGTTGAAGTAACCCTCCACACCGTAGTTGACATACTTCCCATTGGGAAGGTAGAGCGTCTCCGCGTGGCCGCCCAAGAGGCTCTTCTTCTCAACGACAACGACAGAATGGCCCTTTTCTTTCAATTGAACGGCTGCGTAAGTCCCTGTAGCACCACCACCGAGGATGCAAACATCGCGTGTAATGATGTTGGCGCCTTCGGCCTTCGTTGCGCACGACGACGCCGAAGCTGTGAGGAAGAGACAGGCAAAGCTGATTTTATGTAATAAGCCCATTTTCAACAACGGTTCTCCATGCACCACGAATTCAGGAACCAGCCGTGAATATGGCCTGCGATGCTTAAATACACAGGCAAAACATGCGCCAGAAGGAGTCAGTTCTCCATGGTATTAACTGCCGCTCCCGGTATACCCGAGATTGGTGAGGCATATCGCAAGTTAGTTCATAAGAACAAGGGGTAGTGCCGAGATTTCTGCATGGATCCCTTTCACATGGACAATCCCGGATAAATGCTAAGGTTTGTGGTTAAATGCGATCTATTGCTTTTTATTTGCTACAGCTGTTGATGCAGTGGAGTAGAGGCAGTCCTAGTCCAACCGCCATAGTACGTCTCAAGACAAAAACGAGATGCTGTAGCTTTCAGGGACAACCGAGCTTCTAAAACGACTCGGTTCGTTCCGGATGATCCGCAACCTCATCGTGTTGCGGTCTACGATGGCACAGCCATGATATACCAGAATTAATTCTCTGGCGAGGCAAGATAGCGTACCGAGTTTGTATATTGAGCGACAATACTCTAATATACAAAGTCTACCCCTATTTGCCAATTCACACCACTACTGCTCTACACGCCCGCGTGCTTGCATGGCGGACCAAATTTCTCCGTCGTCTTCCCATTCATAACCGCATCCAGCCAAGAAAACGCTTTCTGAGATCCAAAGATAGCCAAGGTAGCATGGCCCGTCAAAGCCACTCGATCATATTGAACGGTAGAGCCACGAGCACAATACCCATTAATTAATGCGTCAGTTTCCTCTATTGGGCTAATTTCGTCGGCAATTGCTTTGTAAACGTAGAGCGGAATCTTCGGCGCCTGATGACCAAGTGTGTTCTCAGCCAATATCTTCACGGCAAGAGGGTGGGTATACACCAGAGTGCGATCGTCAAACATGCCGACAATGTCTTTACCGACATAGGCCAATGCGGCGTCGATCAGGCATAGATCCCTGGCCTTGTAGAACTCCTCCTTGTACTTGGGGAGAAGGTGCTGGTTGATAAGTGGGCCGGCGAAATCGTACTGGTTTGCGAGGCCTAAGACGCCGGACGGGATGAGGCCGGCGAAGAACGATTTGTTAACCTTGGTGACAACAGTGGTGATATTCGGGACGGTGCCTCCAGCGGCTACGCCGGCAATCTTCAAGTCAGGTGCGTATGTCGGCTGTAACTCTGCTGCCCATAATGATGCGAGGCTTCCGCCCGAGTAGCCCCAAAGGGTCACTGTTGGCTGAGCAGTTATCCCCGTGAAGGAGTTGGAGTTGATTGCTGCGCGAATGCCGTCGAAGACTGCGCTGCCTGCTAACTCGTTGGCCAGGAATACGCCTCGAGAACCGAGAAAATCGGGCGCAATGACAACCCAGCCTTTGTTGAGAGCGTTCTGGATCAGAGACAATTCGGAAGAGGTGAGACCAGTACCTTTGCTCGCATGCTCAAGCTGGAAGGCGTAGGAGGGAGCGCAATTGATCGACGCGGCATCTTCAGCGACTTGATACGACAGAACCTTAGACAAATTGGCATTTGGTGGAATAAGAACAGTTAGAACAATGGCCGTGGCATTTTTTCTGGCTGTCAGTCGTTCGATAGAGGATCTGGTGACTGGCTTGCAGCTTCAAGGGACGTCCAGATGAGCCGATCGGATTGGGCGGCGTTCGGTGGCGCAAGATGGTTCCTGGACTCATCTTTTCCACGCCTTCCGGCACCACATAGAACGAATCGGTACTTGACAGGGCTGGAGCCGCTCTCTTCGGCAGAGGACCATAACTTGGCGCGGGAGTTGCCGCGACCGCCCATGCCAACAACAGCATACCTATTGAATGGATAAACATGATGAACCAGCAAAATTTCCGCAAGGTGTTGAAATTAGAAAATGTTTCATCTTCATTCTTCCCAATCGTTCCAGATGCATACACTTATAGTATATTATTCACTATCTGATGTGACATTTCACATGTAGTCTCATTTCATCTCTGGGGTTACCCCCGCATGTGAATATGCGGAGAAAGCTGGCGCGCACCATACAGGCCAATGGTACGTTTCAGGATATTGCAACCCTTCATAAGAGCACTTTACAACTTGAGAGGTCCGTGACGTTTCAAATTTCGTAATCTGAGAAAGTAATTGATTATATTGGAGGTAAGAGACTTTTGTACTACTCATTTGCTCCGTATTCATTATGCACCAGAACTCCAAGTATCGTATATCCACATCACAACGCTAGACTATCCTCTCGATGCCATTTACGAGATCTATTCTTTGATTAGCCACATGTCAACAGAAAACGCACTGCGATTAGAGTTTTACCTCAATGATAGCAGGGCCAGCAGCAACAGTGTCGTAAGACACAGTTTCGTTGCAGCCAGTCAAGACAACGTAGGTCTGTCCGGCGAAGCCCTTGGGAATCTTGACGGAGAAACCACCGTCAACAGGGGTGGCAGGGACGAAAGTGGGACCAGTTACGGCAATAAAGGCGGCGTAGATCTGGGTAGAGCCCTGAGGAGCCTTCAGAGTGTAACCCTGAGAACGAGTTAGAACAGCACACTAATCAACTTCACATGCTGGTTGCACTTATAGGAGTCTGAAGAGTAATGGTAGCACCCTCGGTAGCGGGGCTCTGGGAGTTGGCAGCAACAGCAAGCTTGGGGAATGCCTTGACGGGCAGCTTGGCATTGGTAGAGGGGCACTCAGTGATGAACTGAGAGGCCAAGGAGTTACACCTCGTTGATGGAGAGAGGTGCATCGAAAGGCTGAGCGAAAGGAGCCTGCTTAAGGCCGGCACGAACGTATGATGAGTGTCGGGCCTCAACGGTGAGGATGGAACCGGCGGCCATGAGGTACGTCTTGCTCATAATGTCGGCAGCAGCGCCGAGATAGGCAGAAACACCGACGCCCTCGAGAATGGAGGCAGTGGCAAGGAAAGTCTTGACATCCCTGTAGCCGAAGTTGTACTTGCACTCGGCAACGGGAGCAACACCAGCAGCTATAGCAAGGCAATTGAGTTGGTTGCGGATACACCTCAGGATGGATTTTCGAGGGAGTCATCAAATATACCTTTCAATGCGGTGGTAAGGAAGTTGACGTGGTCAGTCTCATCCTTGGAAACCTTCTTGACGTTGTTGTAGAAGGTAGAGTCGAAGCCAGCATCAGCAAAGTCCTTCTCGCTATACTTGGCCAGACCCTCACGGTAGAAGGTATCCTCGAGGTGCTCCAGAGTCAGAGCATAGTTGAGAATGATGCCATCGTTGATAGCCTCACGCTTCTGAACGGGGCTGGCAGAGACGGCGCCAGCGATGGCAATGATGCTCGCAATCTTGGAAACAAACATTTTGTCGAGAGAGTATTAAGATTATTGGTATTATGAACAGAGTGTGTTGTTGTGCTGTAATACTACTGAGAAGGGATGAGATGCTTCGAACATGGAAAAAGGTGTGCATCAAGGCGCGCACCTAACGGTAATAAATACAACAATGCTACGAAACGAACCATCATCAAAAAACGCCAGGAAGATCATTTCCCTCATTACTGTGTCTCACCCCGACCAAGCTCAATCAGGACAAGCCGGTAGTCAATTACCTCAGATGCACGTATTTGCCATGATTCCAAATGCCTCCACTACCCCAACAAGTTTTATCAATCAGTCATTGAAAAGAAACACGGCTTGCAGCTCTCCCGCGATCCGTGGCCCAGTCCAGACTACCGAAAGTGGAAATCGTGTCGGCGCTAGCAACTCGGCTGCCAGACTTTCCGGGGCAGGGTCAGATTCCCACTGCCAAATTGGGCCGCTCATCTCGGCTGGTGTAGCATCCGGGCTGGGCGTTCAAGACCTGCATCAGACGGATTTGCTGTGTTTCTGCAAAACTTAAATCTCGATCGCGTACCGGGATCGGACGAAACTGCGCCTCGCACGCGGCGGGTACCCGGAGCAATTCTTGCGAGATGCGCATCGGGAGGCTCAGGATCCGGGGGATGAACCATGTTTGTGAGCTGGTCGCGCTAAAACAAACAACCGCTGCGTTCGTGGTGACGAGGGGTGAGAAACAATTGATTATAGAATCAGTTTGTTGCTACACGTGCGTGTATTGTAGCACATTGATAAGATTCGCAGGCTGGACCGGTTGAGCGTGGTCTTGCCAATTGCCTTTAACCCTTCCACTGTCCCCCGGATTGTGTTTAATACATTTCCACATTCAACTTCTGTCATTATTACATCTCTGCGTTCATCATTGTACATACATTCCAGCGCATCTCCACCTAAGTCTACAAAGCTCACCATGAAGTCATTCACCATCATCGGTCTCTCTCGTAAGTATGCATCCATTGTTGCTTATTATGAACGTTCTTGGCTAACCTTGTTTCTTTTCTTTTCAAAGTGCTCGCCAGCATCACCGGCGTCCAGGCTACCTCAGCATCTACCGTCGTATGTGAGGCCTGCAAGCCCGCCTCGTCAACTCCCGATATTGTCACAAGATCACCAGTCCCATCTACGCCCTGCACTGCACCGGCATTGGTGACTGTGCCTGCCACGACTGTTGGTGCTGGGCCAGCTCCCACGAACCCCGGCAGCAACTCAACTGCTACTGCTCCTCCTCCAGTTGCAGCAGCGAACAACAACAGAGTTTTTGTTGGTGCTTCCGGACTGATTGCTTTGGCGATCGGAGCAGTTGTCATGGTGTAAATACGGCCGTTAAGGCCCTTTCTGGCTTGTTACATGATCTAACACGATGATCTCTCTTGGTGGGAGCGCGCTGTTGAGGAAACAAAATGGCTAGCCCGGCAGTAACGATACATAATAGTCAAGACCTAATATAGCACCGATAATCAAAAGCGTACAAACCACCACGCTGTGAAGTTTGACGTCATGTTGATTTTGTCCATTGGGGTATTATGTAAGACTTGTGCCTGACAAGACGACCATTGTAATGGCTGAGGGAGGTACTAAGTAAATAAAACACGGCATCAGGCGCTGAAGTAGTGTGGCTCGGTCTAGATGTTACGAACAGATACTTTTTTGGGCATGCAAGCCAGGCCACTGTGTGTCATGATACGCCATCCCTTCTCACTGCCAAGCGACTAACACAGGGCCACATAACTACTGCAAGGGGCAAAGCGACACCTACATCATCGACCAGTAAACGCAGGTTTCGTTAGACTCAGGTCAAGTGGACCAAAACACTCATTAAAGTCTGCGACACCCGTCTCCCATCATGTAATGCTCCGTCCCACCGTTGGGCTGTTGCGGTTGCAATGTCCCAACGTAACACATCGCGCTGAGATATACCAGCCATCTCTTCGCCAACAAACACATATTCTTCGATCACCGTCGTTGGCTATATTTGGAGTGCACGCGACTGTCAACTGTCGTGACACGAATTCGGGCACCGCAGACGACTCCGTTTTGATACATCAATACAACCAAGATCAAAACTAACACGTCAATATTAAGAATTGGTCGGTTTTGATGCACCGGCGATTCCGCACGACATTGAAGAGGGTTAATCAGCTTCATTGACTGTGCTCCTTTACCTAAAGTATCACGCGCATCAGGCGTCATTACACATTCACGCAAATGCATCCTCTTTGAAATAACTGTTAATCCTGATGACACGATTTAAGTACAGCGGTAACAATTATACATTCATAGAGAATGGCTATTAACATTGTGCACCGGGGCGATAACATGCCTTCCCCGGTACCAGACGGGTCAAGTCCGCTCTCAATCCTCCTGGCTCCGCCCCGCTAAAAGGCTCGCTGGTGGCAGGTGATATTCCAAATGAGATGAATCTGTGCACCTATACTTGAGAGGCTATTCACTAGGCTCGTCCATCACGCTCGATGCGACCAGCAGTAATTGGGGACTTTAAAATGCGACTGAAGCCCCTCTATTCATGACTACGGGCGGTGATCTCAACGGTGCGAAATATCGTTCAAAAGAGCGGTCTGCCTGTGTTCGTATGTCCACAACATATTACGAGAAGAATCACGCCGCTCCGTTGTCATGGTAGTGCAATTGAACCAGTGTTGATGAAAAAAAAGCCTTCATCTCTCCAATGCCGATGAACAGCTGCCTCAGACTCATTATTCATTTTTTGATTATTTGTTTTTGCTCGCGCTTCCTTTCCACTGGAATGGTTTGGAATTCAATTTCCATCTCATGCAGGGTAGTCATGTAACCATCAACACCACAGCGATTCACGGAAACATATTTTCGACTCCTCATCTCAATTCCCATCATCCAAATACCCCGACACACCCTTGAACTCGCGCACTTTATTCGGATCGCCCGCCATGAGGGGTCTCATCTCTGCGAAATTATGCAGCGATGCGAATCCTGATCCGATAATCGCAATGTTCTTTTCGCGGAGACGAGAAAGGGCTTGTCCTATTCGTAGATGCTGCTGAGGATCTTCAGATTCTAACATGGAGAGTTGAATGATGGGGATGTCGGCCTTGGGATTGATGAGAGTGAGGGGCACAAAGACGCCGTGGTCCCAGCCGCGGGAGGGGTCGAGCTTGGCTGTGAGTCCTTCTTGTTGGAGGAGGGATTGGATCTCGGAGGCGATTTGGGGATCTCCGGCGGCGGGATACTTGATTTCGTAGGATTCAGGGAGAAACCCGTAGTAGTCGTAGTAGAGGTCGTGGTGAGAGTTGGAGGAGATGGTGGGTGAGGCCGTGGACCAGTGCGCTGTGACGAGGACGATGGCTTTCGGGGCAGAGGGCGTGCCGAGGCGGAGGATCTTGGGGACGCAGTTTTTGAGGGAGTAGATGATTGATTTGTGGTTCTTGTCGCCGAGGATGGGCATGGGGCCTGGTGCGTGATTAGTTTAATGTTCGTGTCGTTGATGATGTTGAGCCAAGATACTCACCTCCGCCGTGCGACAGCGCAATTACGGGCGCAACAGTCATTTTCGATAACAATTGCCTCGCAATCATAAAAGATACGACAAGTTGACCGCTGAGAATTCGAAACGAGATCTGAATGCCACTCTCACGAAAACCAGATCTACTTGGACAGAAACAGTGACAGGCAGACCCTGCATTTATCTATTCTCCGCGCGACCACACTGGCGTCATTTTCCAGGGTGTAGTTGTTTTATCAATCGCAGTGGAGCGAATAGAATGGCTGATGTGGTTCCCGCTTACTCAATGGTTGTCAATTGGCTGACTGTCAAACCGTTCCGGCGGCATCTTGTCATAACCGCGCGCGTGGTCACCTCGGATGGAAGGATTCAAGCTGTTGGCGCAAAGTCATTTGTAAGCACATGGCGCCATCTGCAACATCTCTGCGGGCTATCGGATCCATCTCGGCTTGGTGGGTTCCGATTCCCGATGGATGTGGGAATGAGGACATGGCAATTCAGACACCTACAAACATGGGCGAGTTACAAGTACAACGCAGCCGCTAAATTTCTTCGTGCTGTTGTTATGTTACGTGTATATACTCGATTACAGAGGGCAAAGGCCGGCCAATAGTAGGCTACCTTATACATACAATGACACAGTTCCCTGGCCATAGCCGACAGCCTTGATCCTTGAGCCGATGCTGAGTGGGCTGCCTTCGCTGACGATGAAGTGGCTCTTGTGCTCTTCCTCGGGCACATCAATACCAAGAATCTTGTAAATGTTGCTGCTCACCAAATCTAAGGCTGTCTTCTCAGTGAAGCGCCCGTCGCCATTCCGGTAGGCCGTTCCTGCCTCGAAGCCGAGATCTCGAATCCACCAATCTTCCGGCAGGCCGATACCGACTGTGACTCCAGCCGTGACTAGCCAGTCGGCCGCGGTACCGTTCGTGAGCGGCGCCCCAGACAGGGCCCGTCGGGAATCCCACAGCGTAGGCATGGGTTGCAATGGCGTTAGAATGACTCCGACGGATGCTGCTGCCAGCTCCTGCGCCACAAGATGCGATTCGGCGCCGCCGATAATGGCCATCTTGATCTTCTTGATCTTCAGTATTTCCTCAACGTCCGACTTGACACGCAGCGCAGTTGCGATTCCGTCAGCGTTATTGATTGTCAATGCCAGAACAAGATCTCCAGATACCACCTTCTTCAGATAGACGGCCTCAGAGTATGGCTCAGGCTCTTTGTCCTCTTTGATGGCACTGATGAGCTTCTTGCGCAAGTCGCCAAAAAACTTGTGTATAGCTCTTTGACTGCTGGCGAATGTTGGCATCGAGAGTGTAGTAAACTGCCACGTCCGAAGCGAAGACAGCCCCCTTCTCGAGGCTAGTCTGAGAAGTAGTGACAAAGCCAACGCTCGTACCGTAATGTGACTTAAGTCCGTTGAACTTCGGGGCGGAAATGGCTCTTGTCACGCCGTATCGGGCGCCAACGCGTAGCTTCTTGCCTTCGAGCGCCAGGCCGTCAATGGCACGAGTGAAGTCTTCAGGATTGTCTCCATTGTCCGTTAATTCTTCGGCATCGATTTCGTTCAAGCCAAGTGTACCAGCTACGCCCGTGAAGGAATGAGTGAGGTATCCGTTCTTCACTTCCACGACCTTCACGCCTTTTGTAGTTGCAGCGTCAAACTCTGCTTTACAGGTTCCGACACAGGCGATTTTCCCCTTTGAGATGGCGACATTGACTTGACCGCCATCAACCTTGTATTCAGTGTCTTCCGAAAGAAGGACCCTTGTGATGCCCCTGAACAAGACATCAGGAGCCTCTAGATTCCGAGACGGCCTCGGTCAGTGCTACGTCTGGACCGATTGGCTTCTCGATCGGCTTGTCATGGTATACCGGCGCTGTGAACTGAGCTGTACCGTCAATCCAGACTTGCACCGGTGTTGCTCCAACACTGAGCGGGTCGCTGTCCCAGACAACGATGTCGGCATCATAGCCGGGTTTGACTTTGCCCAGACGATTGCCCATGCCCAGCTCTTCAGCGGGCGCTGTCGTTACACTAGCAAGAGCAGCATGATAAGGCAAGCCATAGTGATACCCTTTGGCAGCCTCGAAAAGGACGTGTTGAGCGTTAAGAACGGGGTTGTCGCTGACATAGACGGGGGTCAACCCCTGTTCGTATAGAATCTTTCCGGCGTATTCGGAAGCTATATACGATTCCGTCTTGTAGTACATGTTATCGGCAAAAAGAGCGGACGCTGGAGGGCGACCACCCCATGTACGCTTCAAGATCTATAGAGCAAAGTAAGCATCCATTCACATCTCAATGCGGCAGCCTCGGAGCAGTCAATGTACCTCGGGAACCAGAAACGTTTGGTGCGCATGATGAAACGTTCGAACTGCAAACTTGAACTCGTTGGTATGATCAACCATTGCTTCCAAGTCCGGTACGGTGTAGCAGTGGATGTTGATATGGACCTGCCCTCGCATGGCAGCACTTAAAGTTTCCCACTTGAGCTCCTGTGGGAGATACTCGTCCATGTTTTCGACGCCAACAGACTCAGCCTTGTTACACCAATCATCCTGTTTTTGGACCAATCTGCGAGCTTCGCCAAAAGCTTCTCGAAAAGCATAGCTCTCTCCGAGACGGCTGGAATAGCGGCCCTTGGATCCGAGCCCAAAATTGCGCTTCGGGTTCTCGCCGCAAGCCATCTTCATGTAACGCCAGTGGCGCTCTGGATCGGCCAGCAAGTCGTTGGCGCTAAGTTCCTGCCGACCATCTTTTTTGCCAACCGCATGCTTAATGAGGTAGGCCTCGCCGGCAATGTTATTGCTTGATCCAGGCAGGATCAATGACGTGGTTACACCTCCAGATTTGATCACCTGGATCTGGGGATCAAAGACAAACATTCTGTCAATCGAGCGAACGTATGGGGTGATGTTATCGGAAAACTCGTTGAAGTCGCTGCTACCACGAAGGTTTGGGAGGGAGTCCACGCCAGCATGGCTATGCATGTCGATGATGCCAGAAGTGAGGAGGCGACCCTCGGCATTGAAGATTTCAGTGTCCTTGGGCAGTGATGTAACCGAAATATCTCGCTCAACCCTCTTGATCAAGCCGTGTTCCAGAAGCACGTCACCTTGAGTCCACTCCCAGCCCTTTCCAGCTCGTGCATCTTTGTCGCTTGTCCCTTTCACAGGTTCTCCAATCCAGATGGTAGCATTCTGAATGAGCGTAGGATGGGCACCGTCGATGTATCTAGCATTTTTGTCGCGACCAAGTCCAATCGGATCCCGCGGCTTGTGACGGAGCTTCTTGCAAGTCCCCAAGTCTTCATTGAGCTTCTCGATTGATAATTTGGCCGCACGCCGGTCGGAGCGCCATATCTGCTTCCATTGTGCCAGAACGATGAGCGAAAGACATGCCAACGCGAAGAACTTGACGCCTCTGCTTCGTCGGATAGCACGGCGTCCACGGAGCCGACCGACATCGCCGCCTGATGGACTGGATCCGTTTATTGGGATGTGATGGTGCGGCAACGAGTAGGGCGGGAGCCCGTTCTTCTCGTCCATATTGTGTCGCTGGTCGGAATTGTCGCTGGCCGGAATCGTGAGGAGATTGAATTCGTGGTCGCCTCACTCAGAAGACGGAGACTAGAGGAGTAAAATGAGCAAACACAAGGCCAGCCGACTTGTAGATAAGGTCACGCATAGATAGCTATTACCACCGGAGCTGCTGGGGAGCTCCATGGGAACTAGATGATGTCAAGTCCAGGGATCAGTGCGTGGCGGGGAAAGGTGGAGTGTTTGGGGTCGATGGCTGCCCATTTCGACATTTCGCGGTGATGTTGGTGATGCGCCACAGCCGGATACAGCAGGAGCGAAGCAAGACGACGGGGAGGTCACAGGGGGAAGACAGGGGGCAACGGCGGACGGCAACGGGCAGCTTAGGGAAGCCGGCTCGCTACAATAAGTCTCGCATGCGGTTGGGCGCGCACCTGATTGGTCTGTGTTGCTGAATACACGGCGATTGACCACCAACGTGGGGTTTTTTAGGCTGCTGTACCCGGCCCGCGATCTTTGCAGCCTGGACCTTGTCAACTTTCCGTTCTGACCGATTGACAACCTGGACTTTTAAACGATGAATCACTACTTGCCGCTTCTGTAAAATCCGACAGAGTGCAGCCAATGATACTGAATTGACCGACTAGGATTTACACCAGACAACATCATGACATTGTCGTTGGCTGCCAGAAGTATACAACCGGTCTTGCATCTCAATGGCGTCATATTATCAAGGGTAATCACAATATGCAGTATCACTGTAATTCCCACTTCTATCGTAGTAGTAATTTTTATCTTTATTATAGACCATAGATTTTTCGTGTATCTCTATGCAAAAACATGCATTATGTGACCTCCTTTGTATTACGCCTTCGTGATTTCTATTCACTGCTCCTGGGTAGGCTCTCGATGAAGTGGTCTCCCTCATTAGCATGACATTGCCAATATCTTGTTGCTCATTGGACTCGATGATAATATTAAATCCTGCCATCGTTATGAAATGAAAGTCAAGTGTGTCGTTGTGGTCTTCGCTAGACTGTATGCCGTCGTGGCGGTGATGAATCCACTCGCAGCGCCAGAAAATAGAATGATGACTGCTTAATCAAGCACAAGTCGACCGACAAAGTCCTTATGTCTCGCCCCATTCCGACAAAATCTACATGACCCCAACGCTGGAACGGAAGCAACGCAACAGCCTCTGCGCAGAGTTGAAGTGCCGCAATAGCCTGTGGTTCTAGACTTAAGATTGGAGGTAGATGATCTGGCTCCAATGCTTGCTTCTCACAGAGGTAATGAGACTGTATTTGACTGAGTCGATTCCGCTCCTGAGGGGCTATCATACTGCACAAATTGCATCCCGCTAGTGTTGGAGAGCCCACGATTTCACAGAATATTCTCGATGCTTTCACTATTCGTAAATCCATGCTAAGGTAAGCGACAGCCTCTGCATGGTCGTGACTTGAGAATCCTGAGTCATCGTCTTTTTTTAGGTCAACAGGCGAGCTTGTTGCGTGTTGATGTGGGCTGTTCAGGCACAGAGTAGTCATCGTGAGCTGCGGCTCGAATTGTTGAACTCGGTGGCTCGTTTCATGCCACCGGGGCTTGATCTCCATGATAGGCTCGTACGGTGCCCAACAACCCTTAAAAGGACCTCTCCGGGGGATCCATGGTGTGGTAGAGTACAGCCTTGGACGTCCCCTCTTCTTCAGTGGTGCAGGTATACACTTTGCCTCTCGTCCGTGTTCAATAAACCTAGAGCATGGCACTTGTGCTATAATAAAGTCAGTCACCGTCCAGGACAGAATGAAGTCTTAGCTGCAGATATGAAAGGCCCCAGTCGTCGAACACTTAGCAACAACCTTGAAAACGAGATAGGAGAGGATATCATCTTGTTAGTGGGGCCGTTTGGACGAGGATCGTTGTGTAACGATTACGATGTAGCGGAAAATGGAGAAACATTCCAAACGAAGTGCTGCAAATGGAAATGTTCCCACTTACCGTCACACCTGCACGAGTTGAGATCGAATATTAGCTATGATATAGAAAGGTTTACGACGCCATAACGTACTTGAGATGAGACTTGCGACACGGTAGGCATGTGGATGGCTTATCTGCCGGACCTCTTACTTGAGAATTTAGCCGTTTTGAAGTTCCGTCGCTCACACGTCGCTCGCATGAACTCGTCAGGTGAAGTTCGCGTTGGCGGTCTTGGTGCATGTTGTTTGTGAGAGAAACTGGCGAAGGTCTTGACGTACGCAAGTCTATCGGGGAGATTGAATATGGAGGATATGTTGATCGGTCTTGTTGGTGATGAAAAGATGATGGAGTGATCATTACCCCTAATGAGTGCTCTGCAGCTTCCGGGCCAACCAATACCTGCGGACACATCGTACCGTCTTGTCAGATCAGCGACGCTTATTCCCGCGATTTCAAACTAGATTTTGCAATTGCTCACGTCTTTGCAATGCATCAGTGCTGATTCTCGCCGCTCAATCGTGTCGGCAGTCAGGCAGGGGCAATAAGAGTAGGGCCCCATGATCTCTAAAGGTGGATAAAGCACGCTTTAAAAGTCGGGAGATAAGATCCCTGCCCTAGTAAAAACAGGGAGCCTTTCGGAATGAAAGACGGAGAGAAGTAAGGAGCAAACTTTCTTTTAAAAGAGGTTATCGTTGTACCATAGTTGATCTACATGGGAACCCAGACAAGACAGTGGCTTTCGCCTCACGAGGGTTAATGGCTGATCCAAAACGACCTAGAATCGGGGTTTACA
>AFRD01000537.1:0-20369 GCA_000222875.2 Periglandula ipomoeae IasaF13
GTCAAGGCCTTGAGACCCGGATACTGCTGCGGCGGCGCCTGGGCACACTGACTGGGTGCAGCTGGGCGTGCATGCCCCCTACGCCTCGCGCTATCAGGTGTAGCCAAGGCCTGCACGCGCCTGCAGTGCAGCTGCCCGCGAGAAGAGACCGACAGCAGTAGCATCAGCGGCGGATCTGGCGACGGACAGGCAATATCCGCATGAGTCTAACGCCCGCCCCCATCTCATCTCTCCCCTCGGCCTCGGTGCACCAAACTCGAGACAGGTGTTGCATTCGTATTCACGGGGGTCTGAACCACTGCCATGCCATGCACTGGTCTGAGCAGCAATGCTCGCTAATTGCACCGCAGCCCTCCCTACCGCCTTCGTCCCCCTCTGGTAGGTACATACATGGACTGGCGGTGGCGCTCTGATAACAGCGGCGGTACCTGAGCTCGACAAAGTCCGTGTCTGCACCCATTCGGTTGGTGACAGGCCCGTTTGAGCGTGGCCAACAGACAGTGGCCAGTGCCTCCGCTGCCTTTTCTGGACTCGAATTTTCCTTCTTACATTTTCAACAGAGTTGGTCGCCAAGCCCATTTTGCCTTTGTACCGTTACGGCCACTCGTCACGGCTGCCCCGTTGTTGCGGCGGTCTCGTGCCAGCCGGCGTCTGCGCCAGGCGAGTACCGTTACTTCCCAAAGGTGAGGATCCGGTGCCCCATCTCCCGCTAAATGTGTTCCCCTCGCATGGGTCTTGATGGGTCCTGGTCCCTTTTCCGATGCGATGGAGACAGGGGTGTGTGCATGCGTAGTGTGGACCGCGAAGGGGGCGTGGGCTTGGGCCCTTTGGAACTGGGCCGCGTGCGTGTGAGTGTGAGTGTGCTTGCGTGGGTCACGATACAACAATATGGAGGGAGTTGGGCGTTCCATGAATGAATGAATTCATCGTGTCGATGACACACCTGCAAAAAGACTCATAACAGAACGAACCCACTCGTCTTTGCAGCTCGACGCCGGGACGTTTTGGAGATGAGGTATTACCAAACAATAGCGAGAGGCGCCATCTAATGATTTCGGTAGCCAATGCATTCGTCCAACATTCTGGTCCCATCGATATCGTTACAGTACTGTAATACCTGGAGATCCAACATGTCCTGAAAGCGCTGGCTGATAATGGCCCAAGGCCCTCGACGCACATGATGCATTACACACACTGTTCCTGAGAGATTGGACCATTCGCAACATGTTTTGGCCTCTTCACACTGGCCGCCAACATCCACGTTCGCACACACCCTGGTCGTAAAAAGAGTCACCGCAATCTCACCATGCAGAATAGCCGCTAAAATTAGTTAGTATTCAATCCTGGGGCATCCCCCTTCCTGGGACCTCTCAGGCCCCGGCCCCGGTCCCCGGAACGCCGGTCGGTACTCTTACCAGAGAACCAAAAGCCCACGATTCGGCCCTGGAGACTTTTTTGGCCCACGAGAATATTGGCGCTTGTTCCGGCTTTTTTTTTTTCGACGAGTCGTCGTGCTGTATGGTGTTACTAAACAATCCACCACAGGGTTAGTTCCGCTTCGATAGCTCTGTGACCCGCGATCCTAGTGCCAAAATGCCAAAAAGAATTCCATCCCCTGTGACGTGAAGATGGCCGAGTAATTAGTCCTTTTTCTCTTGGTCGATTACTACTAACGGGATGTGGTGGTGGCGGCGGCTTGTCTTCGTAGGTGGCTAAACGCTCAGGAGCCCTGAGTACCTAAATACTGACATGCATACCTTAGTCACAGACTGCGTAAATGAGTAGCGATCCCTACAGTAATAATTACAGCGCTGAATAGCACTGTAGCATCGTGAGTGCACCTGCAAAAGTATGTAGTCACTCCACCGCTCGTGGCGGCCGCTCCGGTTTTGCGCAGCCGCCACCTAATGACAAAACAACCGACGGTCCTGATAGTCTGACGGAGTAATACTGCATGCAACTTCCTCGGAGTTGGGTGACCCCTTCTCATGCCATACGGCGATAGTGTCAGACAGTGTGTTTGTTTTGGTTGTTTGGCCGCCATCAGAGATTGCCCCTTCAGCGCTCGCCCTGTCGGCGATCGAAATACCTGCACAACACAAAAACAAAGTCAGCGACTCTTGTGCGAGGATATGGCCCGAAATGATTGTTTGATGGCGTGAGCCGCTGGTATTCAGTGTGGACTGAGAATGTCCCCTTGCATGTCTCTGCTGCAAGTCAGGGATGGTGATGTTTGTGGGCGCGCGTGCCCGAAGGTGTTGCGGTACCAAATCGAGTGCGCTGCCCTTTGGCTCTCTTTTTTATTGCTTTGAACAGTGACGCTGCATTATTATTCCACGGACGAACATGGCTGCTTTGGGTAGAAAGGGATTCTGACTTGACCTGATGGCGTTTTGGGGCGTGGAAGAAGAATGGCCGAAGTCGCCAATTCCAGCTTTGGACTTTCTCTAAGCAGCGTCTGGTGGGATCCACGTCAATCCACGACACAAGACTCTGTAAAATTAGCAGGAAACTAGACTTCGACACCTATGCACGCCATCCCATCCGCCCTCGGTGTCGAGGGTTGAGAAAAGCAATATGTTGCAGAGTCACGAGTCAATGTTGTATTACTCAGCGACTCGTAATTTTGATCGCTGCGCAGTCTCATGTGTTGTGTTGCTAAAAGGTGCCGCATTACGGCTCGCTTTGATGCGTCGGGTGGTTAATAGTCATTTCGTTAATGTGTGAGGATCAGGCAACTACTGCACAGTATTTTGTAAGACTGGCTGCGCAAGTCGTTACCTGACCTGGTAGGTACCTAGGTGGACACCATGACCTCCGCCGCCTCTGTCTGAGCGCCGGTCAACGACCCGTCGTTGATTTGTGAATAAACTGAATGAGGCAAGTCCGTCAACCTGGGATCATCGTCAGCAGCAGGGTTTGCGTACGACCTTGGGGCAGGTCAGCTCATGACTGTGCATACATAACAGAATGGGAATGAGTATCAGGCGGCATTTTGCCACAACCGGCCGCAGGAGACGAATGCAAAAAGTTTCTTCTTGCTATTATGAGGGGGGCAAACAAAGCTGGACGATGGTCAGTGCTTGGATTTTAGTTTGGGCGGCGTTAAGCCGTTGGGCGAAGTCGCCTCCATTTCCTGCATGGTCGGATGCGTCTGGCCTCTTGCACCTTCCTCTTCACGATACGCGATGGCAAACAGCCCATTGGCAGGCGCCAAGCACCTCGAGCGGCAAGAACGCTCCCAGCTCTGGAATTATTTTCTAGACTATCTTCAATACCTATACTACGTGTAAACTTTCGCCAGCAGCCAGCCATGGCTCCAATAGCCCACCTGACTCGTTCCCCGCGTCGTCCGTCAAGAGTTCATTGCTGTCCGGCCTACAACGATTCATCTGTGCCGCCTGCCACCGGGAACATAGTGCCTGCAGCCATAGCACGAACCTTGATCCATCATCGTCGTTGTCGTCGTCGTCTTTGGGTAAACCCGTCGAGCAGTCAAACCCAAAACGCCTAAGCCAATCCATCAGCCACTTGCTGCCTCGGATTTGATACTGCCCAAGTCCAGTGCCGACCTGTCATCACGATCTTGCCGTCGACTCGTTTCTTTGTCCTGCGTCCAGACAGGCCAGGTGACTCCTTCTTGGTGGCCGCGTGGTGCATCCTTTGCCAGGGGCCTTCATCCATCCAGACCATTTCATCACGGCGTTGGGGCTGAACAGGACGCATCGCATGGCGACATCCGGCATTAGCGTGCATATCTAGTAGCAACTCCTCAGCTGTTTAGATCACAGCACATCCATCACAGAGGCCCGGCAATGGCTAGATGTGGCCAGTAGATGCCCGAATTAGGCATATCCAGAAGCCGGACCTCCCCTCCACTAACACACACATGCTTGAAGACCACCCGTGGCTGCCATGACCGCAACCAACTGATTCGCGGCGTTGTGCTCCAGCGCCAGGGGGCGCCACACCACAAGAGTGCCTTTATTAATCTCGACTTACCAATTTGGCCTAGATCTGCCATTTCCGACATGCCTATTGGATGACATTACCCGGATCTCTGGGACTGATCACCCGCGGTAATACGGGCATGTGTGTTTTAGGCAATTGCATTCAAAAGACAGATGTCTGGTACAGATGAGCCTCGTCAAAATCGCTCGGAACTTAATGCGAGGGAAAAGACGGGATGCCGTCGTTAATGAGCTGGCTGATTGGTCCCGCTCGCACCACTTTCTCACAGAAACAGCCTCATACAGAGGATTTCGTGCAACAGTTACAAGAACGATTGGGTCCCTCTTGAGCAGCAAAAAAAGAAAAAGAAAGAAAAGAAAACGTAGTCTGGGGTTTGACGCTTCTAGCCCAATGATGGGCAGCCCAGACGGAGTTACAGCCGCCAATCGTCCTGCACAAAGCACATCGCAAGCCATCAGCCTTGATCATCTCGCAGAGCGGCACTTGCCAGTCTTAGTTCATAGGGTGTGAGGTCAACTCCATTCTACGACGAAGATACAACAGACTCTTTCATACACCACCATCGTGAGCTTTTTTTTTTCAGTGACATGTGCGATTGCATCATGCCTTGCCATGGGTTTGGGGCTAGTGTGAATTGGCTCGCACTGAGTTCGGGCACTATCGAAGAGATCGATTCGATGTGTAATGTAGTGGTTGACATCTGATTCAAATTTAAGAGTCAGCACCCGAAACCCAGCGCAGCCTCACATTGGCAGGCTGAATAGCGCGTTCAGCTGCCCACCGCATTACAACACATCGTCGTTGCATTTGCTGCGACCCAGCCGGCGGAGTCAGAAAGATGCGCAAAAGGCCTGATCCGTGCTCAAGTCCGCGCTCACACAATTGAGATCAGCTCACCGATCTCGTCTGCTCTGGTGCACCACCCATGAACGGAGAACTATAATTCACTTGCTCGCTGTATCAAAGCCCTTTTTATCCGTCGGTCAGGCGAGTAAGACCTTGACGTCGTTCAGAACGCCTACTGCAGCAAGCCAGCCTTGCAACCTATCATGGTAACCACAATTCAGCCAGTCGCAAGTTTCCAACACCAGTTACCATGGATCTCGCAGTTTCATGGCTTGTTGCATTTTCAAAACCCTCTGCAGAGCACGAGTCTGCAATTGAAACGACAGGGGAGCATCCGCCGGATCTGGCTTTGTGGCCCCCTGACGAGGCTTGGTGGGGAGGAGTCTGTTATCGAACCGTCAATGCGTGGCTGCACTAATGTATAATACCAGCATCTCCAGTATCTTCTCACAACCAGCCTAGGCATCGTCGTCCCGTCTGAGTCGAAAGCTGGGTTAGATGTACCAGGACAGTCCCGAGGATAAGCCAATCGGCAAGCCAGGCTGTTCGCTGCTAGATTATACTGGACAGTGAACAGCTTCTACACGTAGAAGCTCAGCAGGAAACCCTGTTTTGAGCAAAGAATAATCAGTTCGGCAGATCAGATCATACATTTCCCTTCAATAGATGGCATTTTTCTTGGCAGCGCCGAAGCTCGGGGTAAGCTGCTTCCGATTACTGCTTGCATTGCTGAAGCAAAGACGCAGCCATGGTGGAACACGAGCCACTCACATCAACTGGATATGATGCCTCGACGGGGAACATAGCCAAACGCCACCACCAGTCAGCACGATGTGCATCTTGCAGACTCGGTGGTTTACCACAGCTGCGTGAGAATGAAGATCCTCCACCAACAAAGGCAGGACCCAACTGCCTACCATCCACTTTTGCTTAGCATCTGGAGCAGACCCGTCAGCAGTGCACAATGGGAAAGTTACTCCGAGTAAAACATGCATGTCGATATTACACAATAGGCTCGCTGGCCTCGCTTATCTTCCAGAAGGAACCCAAATTACTGAAACACGAAAGCCACTGTTGTACCATGGATGCTAGGCTATTACAGGGGCACGTCCATGGAGTCGAATCCGTCCGGAGGCATGATTTGCGCAGAAGAGTTCGTGCGATTCGGTCCCTGAAAAATGAGCCGTAATCGCAAATTGCTGTTTTCTCCAACAAAGAAGTTGGTCCGACCTATATTGCCAGAGGGCCATGATCACCTCGAGCCTTGAGCTCTCGAGCACAGGATCGTCTTGCGAGCAGGTCTTCGCATATTGGGGGTCGCACCTGAGGAAGTAAATGGTGTAATACAAGGGTGGTGCAATTGTTCCCATCATAGGCACCTAATTTCCCCCAGGCAGAGAAGGATCGAGTACTCTGAAATGCCCACCAGTGTAGTTAATGAGTATTGTAAGCCGGTCCCTCACGGAGTGGACATGAAGGCTGCATCGCCTCACTCGTCCCCCGATGCTCGGCAACGATGACTGGCCACGTTTTTTTTTAGGGTCTTGGTTCTGTTGGGCCGGGCCGGAATACTCACGTGGCGATTGAGGCCTTTCAATGGCTCTTACTATGTGGGAAGTGGGTTGGCTCCCCAAGTCAGTTGGCGCCAAGTATTTTCTCTGGCTTGAGGCCGGAACCGTCGAGATGATGCTAAAAAATTTAGCAGTCAGGAGAAAGAAAGCCATCACGAGCCAAGCAACCACCACCTACCGGATCCGTCAAGGTCTTCGAAGTGTTGTTTGCTGTGTCATTAGGCAACTTTATTCCATCATGGTCGCAGTGCCTCCTTCTGGGTGGGTGCAGACTCACTGTTCAGGCGAAAAGGCTATGCGTCGGGGCATTTGTCCTGGTGCGGTAGTCTTCCGGAACAGCATGATCCGTTTCAATGTGTTTCCATCGTCCTGGTTTGATGAGTGGCCTCTCAGACCAAGGGGATTGCGACGGAGCAGCCAGTCTGGAGCTTGTCCAAACGGCGACCCTCAGCGATGCTACATGGACTCCGCCCCCAGGGGACCCTCAACCATCATTCGAAAACGTATTCTAGAAGCTGAGTCCCACACCCTGGTCCTTGGCCTGTATTGGATCTCTCCCGAAAATTCAGGATAATGACGCAGAACATGGGGCATGATTGTTGTAAGTACCTAGCAGCAGGGTGACAAAGGAGTAGGTCAATCGGTCGCCAAGTCCGAGGCCCGATGTGCCGCGGTGACCGGAGATGCGCAGTAAAGAGATGGGAAATCTAGAAACGCGCGATTAGTGCCGTTACCATGCTTTTCTCACGGGACCGGCGAGGGCTCTGGGCCGTGAGCGTGTACTGATACTTGCTCTTTCACAATGAGTCGCGATGACTGATAGGGTTTCAAAATTTTGAGCCTGTTCGTGTGGCTCCGACCCGGCGGCAAATTGCGGCGCAAACTGGCCCAAACCTTGATACCCTTCACTCACGGTCTGTCACCGGAGCCTCCGGCCGTCTCCGGATATACGTACAATCGTAATGGGAAGTCACGAGATTTGATCATGGCGTGCACCCAAATATGCTAACTACAGTTTGGATTTGATCTGGGCGAGTTCTCGATCCTCATGCCGCATTCAAGACAGCCGTCACTTTGCAGGTGATCCTTCATAAAACGGAAACTGATAGAGTATGTGAGGTGCAGGATGAAGAGGATGCCGATATAGGGCCGAATCGCTTTCCATCTTCCTGAATTAGCTACGGTCCTGAGGCTATTCATGTCATTGGCAATCGAGTCTCTTAAGCTGATCGAGACCGAGTGTAAGTTGGCGGAAAGTTGGCAGAAATGTTTAGCATTAGAGCCGCAGCCTGTCGGATTCAGCCTCGCCAGTTTTCCGACTGCAGACTGGAATATGGGACTGCTCTGAAGTCAAGGATCGAACTTGTCACACGTTCCGCTGGCCATCGACGCGGCGTCATGTTCTGTTTCTGTCTGTTTCTGAAGCAGACTGCGGCAATCTTTGGGGGTGCAAGTCCAGCCGTATGATCCGTTGCACGTCGTCTCATGTTGCCCCGTTGCGCCTCGTCTTTCGTCCAAAGTGAATTTGAACTCGCCAAACTCCAAGCCAAATGTGACCCGCCAAGTGAAATAAGTTCCCTTATCTGCAAATCGAGTATGTATGTCGCATCGTAAAAAAGTCTAATCTAGTTCATGAGAATGGAGACCTATAGACGGGTTAGCGAACAACTTTTCAAGCATGACGGCCGCTTATCAATATCGACCCAGCACTTACAGCCATGAGAACACAGCAAATGCTTATGTATGGACTCAATCGTTCCCCTGTCCTAGCACATTTCCAGAAAATGCCCATGACACTGCCCATCGTCAGCACGTTGCTCGCAAGTAATCAGCTCCGGGGCGCATGGAGGCGTCGCACCCATTCTTGTTTCGGTCCATAATGCCAGGCGTAAAGTGATGGACGTATGCGCTCGTGCAAATCAGGAGCAGCAGGACGAGGAGCAAAGATCGGAAATTGAAGAGGGCAGACTGCGCTTGGTCAGTGATGCTGGAGGCGGGTTTGGGTCGATTTTTCTCCTTACCATCTTGTTTGCTTCTGTCGCAAGTGTCCGAATGTCAACATACAAATTAGAAACCGCAAGAGCACCGGCGTGCAATGTCGGGATGCGGGATGCGTTTGTCGCGTTCGAAGCTTGAGGTCGTGGATGTGGAGGTAGATGTACCACGTAGCTTCTGACGTCTAGCTGTAGGCGTACACCTAGTGGGGAGGAGCAAAGATTTGCCGAGCCGCACAGTGACAGCCTGCTACCTCCACCCAACAAACAAGAAACCACATTCAACATCACCAAATTATCCCATCTGCGACCGCCATCTAAAGCCGTCTTGCTGTAGCAAGCTTCAAGTCAAGGACATATACGTTGCACTGCTGAATTTACTCGAATCACACTTCACGCGGCACAGCAATCATTGCAGCGCCACGTCGCTTTCATCCATCAAGATGGAGCCCCGAGCACGCGCCGGTAAGAATGTCGGCAAAATGAACTTTTCTCACAATGAGCGTGCGTTGATTCATTTCATCTCATCGTCTTCAACAAATATTCAGTCAGCTAACGCCCCTTGCAGTAGCTCAGCTGCTCTACGCCCACGGCGACGTCAAGAACCCCCTCCCCGAAACGATTCGAGTTCTCGACGAAATTTTGACCGACTTCATGCAATCCATTGCATTCGAGGCTACGCGTGCCGCACATTATTCTGGTCGCCAGAAGATCAAATACGAGGACTTTGAGTTTGCGTTCCGTAAGAACCCTGCCTTTTTGGGTAAAGTGCAAGAGGTCTTTGAGAAGCAAAAGGAGATCAAGAAGGCTCGTGAGATTCTGAGAGATGGTGAAGATGAGATTATGAAGGATGCGGCAGATGAGGAGAAGAGAAGGGAGAAGGAGACCGGTGCTAGTTCGGCGGGGAAGCGGGTGGAGGAGGAGCTCGGTGAGGCAGATGACGATGCAGAGGCCGAAGCTGATGCTCTAGGTAAGAAGAGGTGATTGTATGAGTACTCGGTTGTTGAGGCTCGCGGGCGATATCACATCGACAGGGCACATCGTTGGCGTTGGCTGTTTTTGATTGCACAAAGCATGCATGAATCGGCGTTGGGATTGGGCCAGAAGGCTGGCTCGTTAGTATTATCTGATGGATCTGGGGCTTTGCTCCCACGGCGTTGATACCATATCTCTGCGCATTCTCAGAGCACAGACTTCGTAATGATTAATGGACAAATTATGTGACCGTTCCGTTGATTGAGCGGACTGTATTGAGCCAAGCACTTTCGATAATAATTCGACAGCAGTCGACGTGAATTACCTCAGATATAGCGATCCTGTTCGTTGACTCTGCAGCCACCATCACCATGGCCCCGATGATCTGCATGCCTTGGCTGCTCGATGCCGCGGCCCCGCCGACACAACGGCGACCAAATGCGATATCGGGCGCCGATGGTAAATTTTGGCCATTTTACCAGCCACTCATGCTTCGCAAACGGTGCCAGCTTCCTCTTTTGTTTGCATTTGGCCAAGCCCAACGAAAGTGCAAGTTCATCCACGGCGTATTCCCGACGCATGCCTGCTGTATTATTGCCGGTCCACGGACCTTGCTCTTCTTTGCGACTGTGCTAGCCCTTACAGAGCACGCCAACCAACGAGCCTTATGGTATCATTCTGGGGCTGTGTTGCTCCACACGTCCGATTACAAGAGGGCGAAATAATGGCCATGTTGTAGGCGTCCATGATGGGCTGGTGACTCGCTGTGCTTGAGGATGGGCGAAGCTTCTCCGTTAGGAGGATCCCATCCGCCGTGCATTAGTTGCTTATTGTGACGGTGCATCGGCCCCAGTTTGGGGGTGGTAGATTTTTCCTCTTCCCTTCGTTTCTTTTGACATGTCTTTGTCAGTGGAAGAATGAGTATAGGAGAGTTTTGTCGATTATTCCGTCTCGTCTTCCCGTCATACTTGTAAATGGACCATGGATCGAGGACCGCCACCGATGCCTCAAGCCAAGAATGCGGAGGTCCGGCCTGGACAGACAACCACCGCCGCCCCAGGCGGAACATCTGGAAATACCACGGCGGTCCAAAGTGACATTCGAAATACATTGTCTCCGGATGTACGGGCCAGTGATAAGACATATACCCGCGAAATGGACGATCTTCGAAGACTGTCGCTGAGTCCGGCTTTGAGTGGTCGACTCTCGCCTGGGCCTCAAGGACCGTATCATGACGTACATATAGCGACGGAAAGAAAGTCACCGTTGAAGAGGTTTTGGACAACAAATAAACCGGCGATACTGGTGGCTTTGTCTCAGTTTTTCGGAGCGCTGATGAACCTGAGTGCTCGATTCTTGGAACTCGAAGGTGAGGGTATGCACCCCGTGCAGATGTTGCTTCTGCGGCAGAGCGTGACGTCTCTATGCTGCTTTATATATATGTGGTGGATGAGCATCCCCAACTTCCCATTTGGTCCCAAGGAAGTTCGGTGGCTGCTGTTGGTGCGAGGCAGCACTGGCTTCTTTGGCATCTTTGGCGTGTGGTGGTCCATGATGTATCTGCCGCTCGCGGATGCCACCGTCATCACATTCTTGGCACCTGGTGTTGCTGGCTTTGTAGGCTATTTTCTGCTAAAGGAACCATTTACGCGGATGGAAAAGCTTGCCACGCTTGTCGCATTGCTAGGTGTCATACTCATCGCTCAGCCGACCGCTTTCTTTGCCAACGCTCCCGAAGACGATGCCAATCATCATCATCAAGGCGGCACGGATTCGGAGCGCCCGCACGGTGCCATTCCCGGCGCAGATCATCAAACTACACCACAGGAACGACTGCTTGCTGTGGGTGTAGCTCTGCTGGGTGTACTCGGCGCTGCTGGCGCTTTCACGACGCTCCGCGCCATTGGCAAACGAGCCCATCCACTCATATCGGTCAACGCTTTCGCAGTGATATGCACAATCATCTGTGTGACGTCTTTGGGCCTCGGACCAGTCTTGAATATCGGCCAACCCTCTCTGCGTTGGGTGCCGCCAACATCGATCAAGCAGTGGCTGCTGTTGCTGTCTCTCGGAGGGCTGGGCTTCGTTATGCAATATCTCCTCACGGCTGGACTTGCAGCCGACAAGTCAAACAGGGCCAACACCATGGTGTATACGCACATGCTGTTTGCTGCCAGCTTTGATCGGTGGATTTTTGGTCACCAGATGGGTATGATGAGCTTCGCTGGGTGTGCGTTGATCCTGGGGAGTGCTATCGGCGTGGTCCTCTTGAAGAAGCCGCCTCCGCTGCCCAAGCTTGAGGACGTGGAGAGGCATAGCAACTTAACCGGCGAGGCAGAGGGTTCGCCGATGTTGGTTGGCGTTGCAGGACATACTGAGTGTTAACTTGGATAGACTCAGATAGATATTGTCCGTGGATGAATACATGAGTGAACGTCCAAGGTGCTTTTTCCGCAGTTGTGACCACAAATTGATTTATGAACCACGCCACCACCACTGCGTATCATCACACGCCATTGATGATGTCGAAGTAAAATGAAAGATGAGTTCTTTTTGGATCCCTTGAATTATTTACTACGCAAGCTGTGCCGATTCAAACAGCCAAGATCGTGCATCTCTACAGGGTAGCCAGCGCGTATCGATAAGTTCACGTGACGCGACCGCGCGCCGTTGGTCGCGAAACCTCGAAGGGAAAGCTCTGGGCAAGAAGAAGTTAAAGAGGCAAGACTTCAGAGCTCTCTGCCAATTGCGAATCGACGACCTCTCGACGAACAAACCTAAACTTGTGACGGCATTCGAGTCGAGCCTCTCCTGGACTGAGTGACTGTTTTTTTTTTTTTCAGCAAGACCAAGGCACGACACTGCCAAACCCGCCAAGATGGTCCAGATCAGCGAAGTCAAGGGCAACAAGAGGGATAACCGTACAGCTGCACACACACACATCAAAGGCCTTGGGTTAAAGTCAGATGGACATGCAGACAGGAACGGAGCTGGATTCGTCGGCCAAGTGCCCGCCAGAGAGGTATAGATGTGAATTTTGCCCAAAGCCCCATGCGACCAGATGGTTAACATGTATTTTTTTTTTTTGCGACTACAGTCCTGCGGTGTCGTGGTCGACTTAATTCGAGCTCACAAGATGGCCGGACGTGGTGTTTTACTCGCTGGTGGTCCAGGAACCGGCAAGACGGCACTGGCGTTGGCAATCAGCCAAGAACTGGGAACCAAGATTCCCTTCTGCCCCATCGTCGGCAGCGAAGTGTACTCAGCCGAAGTGAAGAAGACAGAAATGTTGATGGAGAATTTCCGAAGAGCGATCGGGCTGAAGGTCCGGGAGACCAAAGAGGTATACGAAGGCGAGGTTACGGAGCTGACACCCGAGGAGGCTGAGAACCCGCTGGGCGGCTACGGCAAGACTATCAGCACGCTTCTCATTGGGTTGAAGAGCGCCAAGGGGCAAAAGAAGTTGCGTCTGGACCCGAGCATTTACGAAGCAATTCAAAAGGAGAGAGTGACGATGGGCGACGTCATCTACATCGAGGCCAACACGGGAGCCTGCAAGCGAGTCGGCAGATCGGATGCCTATGCGACTGAGTTTGACCTCGAGGCCGAGGAATACGTCCCGATTCCAAAGGGAGAAGTTCACAAGAAGAAAGAAATTGTACAAGACGTGACTCTTCATGATCTGGATGTTGCCAACGCCAGGCCCCAGGGTGGTCAGGATATCATGAGCATGATGGGCCAGCTCATGAAGCCCAAGATGACCGAGATTACGGAGAAACTTCGTACCGAGATCAACAAGGTGGTCAGCAAATACATTGACCAAGGTGTGGCTGAACTTGTCCCCGGTGTCTTGTTCATTGACGAGGTGAGTGAGCAGCGTCGCTCTTTATTCTCTTTGTTTCAGTCCTGTCTGGAACATGCTCCAAAAGGCTCATGTGCGGCGAGAATTCAAAAAAGGAAGCTAACAATTGATGCTTTGTAGGCACACATGCTGGACATTGAGTGCTTCACCTACCTCAACCGAGCACTGGAATCGCCGATTGCGCCAATTGTGATGCTGGCGTCGAACCGCGGAATGTGCACAATAAGAGGCACTGACGACATTGTCGCTACCCATGGCATTCCGACAGACTTCCTCGCACGGCTGCTCATTATCCCCACAGCTCCCTATCAGGCAGACGAGATCAAGCAGATTGTGCGGATACGAGCCTCCACCGAAGGCGTGGCCATCACGGATGCGGCTATTGACAAGATTTCCGACCACGGTGTACGAATCAGTCTGCGCTATTGCTTGCAGCTGCTGACCCCGGCAAGGTATGTAAAGAACCTGGCGTTTTCCCTGGCCGCTCTTTTTCCCTTTCTCTCCTCCGTCGCTAGCACCACAAAGTCTCAAGTGCTGGCGTGGCCCCCCGTAATGATGACTATGTGCTGTCTCAGACATTGTCGCTGACGATACGACACAACAGCATTCTTGCAAAGGCAAACGGTCGCACGCAGATTGACGTCCAGGACGTTAGTGAGTGCGAGGACTTGTTCCTCGACGCTCGCCGCAGTGCCACTCTGCTGGGCAGCGAAGCCGGACGAGGCTACATTTCGTAGTTTGTATTGTACTATCAAGGCGTCACCTGTGATTTTGTTGTTACTCTTATTTCATCAGAGGCGGACGGACAAAGACGGCGCCGGAATATTGGGGTATGTTTTGAAAATAAAGTTCTTGGTTCCCCTGGTCATAATGTTTCGCCAGAGTTGGCTGTCGTTTTCGGGGGCTGGACACAGGCTTGTGAACCGTGAATGTGTATTGTAGTGCTGATGAATGAAACGAGCAGCTTTTGTCAAGACGGGACACGAGAACAGCTCTTGCGGGAGACTGCGGTAAAGCAAAAAGCAAGGGGGGAAAGTGCGAGAGGCACGAAGCACCAGGCACAAAGGGATATAGCAAGACACAATGAAAAATGCACAGAATTTCACTCTGAACGGGAAAACCGCGCAAGTTGCGCCCATTCTTCTGCGAGGCATACATAGTCACACCCGGTCGCCTTGTCAGCTTTGAGACATCCAGGGACTAGAAAGAAAAAGCACCTCCTGCCAATACAACAGAACGCCAGCCGCCATCCTGTTCCAGCCGCAGGAAAGACAGACATGCGTCTCCGCCCTTCTCCCAATCAAGTTTGCTCTCTCCTTCCCAAGGCCTTCCACGGGCAGAAAACGTCGTGCAACATACGCACAGCATGACACACATGCAGAGGCAGATCATCCAAGGATGGGGGCAGATTCACCATCACGTGCAGCAGCAAGTGTTAACCGTGTTCGGATGAGCTATAGCCTTTGTCTCAGGTATTGGAGCATTCCAGAGGCCAGCCGACTCACATTCCTGCGGGGATGGGCTTGGCCATTGTCGTCGCTGAGTGAGGTTGGGGCGGGTACGGCTGTGGACAGGAGGCTTTTGATCGAACTCGAACTGGGATGAGGAAGCCACACGGTGGCAATGGTAGTGGATGCGAGATGTGAGATGGTCGGCGGCTCGAGACGCTCAAGCAGGCAGCTACGTATTCTTATTTTCCCCTTTGGTGGTGGTGGGCTAGACATGCTGCACGAGGGTAGCAATAGTCTAGTGGTAAAGAGAGGCGGCGGTGGTGGTGCGTCCGGATGCAAAGAAAGCTGGCGAGTAAGCTTTGGACACTGGTTTTGTAGCTTCAGGTTTAGATAGAGAGAATAACGAGTTTATCCCCTGGCGCCTTTCCGTTACCGGTGTGACGGAATAGTTTTGCCAGTTCGAAACGTCATGGTGATAAAGGCCCGAAACTGAAATAAACGGTTGACAGTGTAGTTGGAAGTATAATCTTGACGTCGCCGGAGAGAGGAACAGGCCCCCTTCCCACTGCGCCTGGTTCCGATCTTGACAGGCGATCGAAACCTTCTGACAAGCCTGGCGCTGGCTGCCAAACCCACTCTGGAGGTCTCCCGAGACATGTACGAGTTCCCACTGGCTCAGAGAGCCGGCGAAGAAGCGCATGGGCTAGATAATGGCGGCAAGCCAGCCAGCCAGCCAGCCATAAGCTTGTCCCAAGACGGGCTGTTAGCGAGCCAGTTGCTTCCTTCATTGTCGACATTCGAGGTGGTAGCTGACAGGTGGTTCAAGGTGTGAGAATACCAGAGGGACACCGGCTACAGCCAGAGATTAACGCTCTGGCAACAGCCTTGTCCCGCCATTCCGACTTTCGAGCATTCTTTATTATCCCTCGCCTTCCGGATGAGTTCTTAATTCCCCTTTTGCTTTGTTCTCTTGTTCTCTTCCCATAATTGTTTGAGCTTGCATCATATCAAACCACAGAGACCTCAAACGTCTAGGTTTGGGGGGCAATGGTGTTAGCTGGGGATACAATACTGGGTTGAATGATTCTGGCCACGCCGAATTTCACCGACACCTGTGCCCACCCCAAATCTCCCCCCGGTTCACCGCACCATGACCCAAGTGCTGTCCATGGCCACTCGAGACATGGAAACCGTGGGTGCTGCAGTCCATCATCATATGAGCCTCGACAAGCCTTTCAGAAGTCGTGGATGTTTTGATCCAGCCTTGGATGGGAGACATTCTCCTAGTCCCTTCAGAGCAGGCTCTGGGAGGAAAAGAGCATCAACGATAAACACTGCCGATGCCAACCACGGCATGTTTGAACCGATCAGTGTCAGTACCTCTGGACAGGTTACGCAAGATGGCCCTCGCGACATCATCTGTCTGTGTACGCCCGCGCCCAAAATACCAAGGCCAAGAAACGGTGAGTTACTGAGCCCCTCGACTCTGGTGGATAGATTGGGACACCATATTCCCACCCTTTGTTGTGTAACGCTCTTTTCTTCTTCTTGTTCCAGAGGGCCAAGTGTGCTGCAGCGAGCTGTGTCCACGCTCCGCATAATTTTGCACGGCTGACCAACCTCGTGTTCCCAGCATTCATTCTGTATCGCCAACATCATCAGTCCCAGGTTACTGCAGAGAACCCCAAATTGTCCAACCCGGAAATCTCAAAAATCATTGGAGACAAGTGGAAGCATGAGACGGAAGATATCAAGGACAACTGGAAAAAACTTGCGGAGGAGGAGAAGCAGCGCCATCAGCATCAGTATCCCAACTACCGATATCAGCCACGACGAGGAACCAAGACGCAGGGCAACTGGACGAGCACATCACCCACGGATGAACATGGCCGGTGTCCCAAATGTCATGGACGGTCCATCTCGACTCCACGAACATCATCGACGCCCTTCCCGACGTCCCCAGCCGGAAACTTCTCGCTTGCTTCCCAGTCGCAGCCTTCATTAAGACGCCTGGATACTGCGGTTTCCTCTCGCCGATCGAGCTTTGAGCAATCTCCCACCAGCAATCTATCTTTCGCGCATCAGCTGCCCCTGGGCCAAGATATTGACAAGAGCGAGCCAAACTCTCCCGAGGCCAAACGCCGACGTGCCAATGGTGCAGGCGGCTATCATGCCATCACAGGGGCTCCAGGAGCATACACCATCAGGCCTCCGCCGGATATGAGACGCACACCACCAGATGGAGCTAACAACCTGATGAGGCACTATGCAGGAACGACATTGCCAGATCTGGCCAGCCTCCCAAGATCACAGAGCGGTCCCATGCCTCCACCGCTTCGTCCACCAGGGTCGTCTCCCTGGGCTGTTGACAAAGAGCCTCACAATCGTCGACACAGTGGTTTTGACGAATCTCTGCGGTTGCCGCCTCTGCAAACATCAATTCCTCCCTCCCCCTCCAAGTCACCCCGATTGGAGGCCAGGCATGTGGGCATCCCGTCAACGAGATTAAATGTCTCACCCACAAGGGACCTACACTCACGCAACTCGGACGCGGGGACGGCATCAATGGAACCAACTCTGAATCAAAAGCTCACAACCCTATCAAATGTGTCTGACCCGTTGCCTTGTGCGGGCTACCGTGGGCCACGTTTTGATAAGCGAGGTGCATTCATTGCCGTTGAGGGGGCCAACCCGGCCATTCTCGATCAAGTGGGTCGATCCCTGGAAAAGGTCCTCGTAGCTGGTGGTGATGTTGCTCTCAAGGTTTGGACAAATGATGAGTGCATTGCTTCTGATCCGTCGATTTCAGGACTGGGAAAGGGCAAAGGTGTTGATCCTGGAACCGCGATGGCGGATGCTGCCGCGGGGAGTGGTGTCAAGCACGACCAGCTTTCATCTTATTTTGAGACAATCCTCGCCTGGAGGCAAAAATCGCAACAGATTGCCTACCACGTCACTGGTGGACGCATTGGAGAGATTCGCCCAAAGGGAGTCAGGAAAAGGATTCCAAAGTTGTGCAAGCCTTGTCAACCGAGGCGTGCACTCCTCCGCATGACGACAAGAGTCCAACGACCGCCCCAAAAACACCGGTTGCTTTAGTGAAAGGCGGGTTCAGTTTGACAATCTCGGACAAATATGCCTCAGCCATGCCCATCTCAGACAAATACACGCCTGCAGATCATTGGCAGTGGATGGCCAGTCTCTGGCGTGGGACTGCGAATCCCGACCTTGTGGTGCACGTCCAGGAAGCCGACGACGGACAAACTGACGCAACAGGAGCCGTGGATGTGTTGAGAAGAATGGGTCTGATTGTGGTGAAGGTGCCGAAGGGGAAGAACCTGGATGAAGCTACCGAACGCCGCATGGGGTTCGAGGTGATGGAATGGATGCGGGAAGGTCAGTTTCGGGAAGAGGTTCCCAAGAGTTGGAGACAAGACTCGTTTTAGTCTCTATTTCACGAGAGAGAGGAACGTTAAGTTGAAAGACTTGAGAGGTCTGCGCAACGCCCACGGAAAAGAAGGTCTGAATAATCAATTTGGCTGTGCCAGATTATCATGGGTTATGTAGAAAAGAAGAACCAGGTGACTTGGTACTGCTCGAGCAAATGAAAAGTGCCATGCGATGTATAGAAATAAAACTTCTTGTGCATGCTTCTTTCCAATGTGTGTGTGTGCGTGACATCTGTGAAGGTCGATTTCGACGTACATGCAATGCAAGGCATGGTGGTGATGGTTGTCTGTGACCAAAAATGGAAGTGTGGGTGGACCACAACTGGTCTCAGATCCCGCAGATGTTGCGGCCTTGTACGTCAGGCATGAACATGATGTCCGCCTGCCAGGCAGGCACGACACTGGTAGTAAAAGCCTAAAAAGCTGGGCGCGTCTACGGCGTGCAAGAGCCCTGGGGATGCGTCTATTGACGACAACAGCGCCTGGCGGTAGTGGATACTACCCATGTCACCCCTGAGAGAGCACAACGGCATCATCAACAACAACAGCGAAACTTCGAATTCATACTGGAAGCTCTCCTCAGCTCTGCCGCCTCGACCTCACGATGCTCTTCTCATTCCCCTGCAACAGCTCATAATGCCAGACTTCAAGCCTGGCCAGACGGTCCAGCTCAGCGATGGCCGCAAGGCTACTGTCCGGTTTGCCGGCCAGACCAGCTTCCAAGTTGGAGAGTGGATTGGTGTTGAGCTGGAGGATAAGACCGGAAAAAACGATGGAAGCGTCCAGGGCATCAGGTATTTCGATTGTATTGCGGGCTATGGCATGTTCGTCAAGCCCATGATGGCCACAATCATCGCCCAACCGCCAGCCGTAAAACCAACCCGGAAACCAGCTCGCCCAAGCAGCTTTGCTCCTGCATCCGTCAAGGCAGCACCCAGTGGCGATGTTGCTCTGGCGAAGAGGAGGAGTTTGAATGCCCCGAGCCCAAGTCCGGTTCCCAAGGTTCGCCCAACCAGTCTTGTGAGATCTCCGGCGAAATCACCTACCAAGCAGCTGAGTGCCGCCTCGAGTGCTGCAGCCTCGCGAACGGGGACATCTTCCAATGCACGAGGCCCGTCGGGGTCTGCCGCCGCAGGTACTACTGTAGCTCGAACACGAACATCAACGACATCGCAACGGACATCCATGGGCCCACCAGCTGTGCCCGCTTCACGAACAGCACGAGTGTCGTCAGTGTCATCCGTTGCGTCGAGGACCGGTGGTTCTCATGCAAGGTCTGCGAGTGGTGTCCGCCCATTGGGATCTCTACGGATGATATCTCGCCCAGATTCCGGACGACGGCCTTCGGCTGATTCGCAGGCTGGACGGGACAGTGGCTCTGCCGACGACACTGGCCCTGGGTCCCCCATGAAGAGCGACGGGGAGATTCTATCACCACAGCCAAAGAGTCCCGTTGTCGGGAGGGCAAACGCACTGGAGAAGATGGCGGCTCAAACATCGCCCGACACATCTTCCACGCCGCCGGTATCGAAACGACCTACAGCACCCCCGGCACAGCGATCCGTCTCGAACGCAGCGGCAGCAAACCGCGAGATCGAGGACCTGAAGGCGAAGCTCAAAGTATTAGAAAGAAAGCGTCTGGAGGACAGAGACAAACTTAAACAGCTGGAAAAGGTGCAGGGTGAGCGAGACAAGTTTGAAGGAATCATACAAAAGCTTCAACAGAAATACCGGCCCCAACAACAGGAAAATGCAGACCTGCGAAAACAACTCAAAGAAGCAGAGGCAAAATTCGAGTCGATCGAGGCCATGCAGGCCGAACACGACTCAACGCTCGAGCTGGCCGCCCTCGACAGGGAGATGGCCGAGGAAACGGCCGAGGTGCTCAAGATGGAGGTGGATGCCCTCAAGCAGAAAGCAGAAGAGCTGGAGCTCGAAGTCGAGGTGCTCCGAGAGGAAAATTCCGAGTACAGCAACGGCATGACGCCGGAAGAACGCGCCAGCACCGGCTGGCTGCAGATGGAACGGATAAATGAACGACTACGAGAAGCTCTGCTGAGACTACGTGACCTGACCCAAGCCCAAGAGGAGGAACTCCGCGACCAGATTGCCGGACTCGAGGACGATGTCAAGGAGTTTGGCCGAATCAAGGAAGAGCATGAAGCTACAAAGGAGAGACTGGCGCAATCCGAAGCCGCCGTGGATGACCTAAGACAGCAGCTCGACACCGCTCTCGGGGCCGAAGACAT